>RJWM01022883.1:0-33016 GCA_004363535.1 Dasyprocta punctata | reverse complement strand
TAACTTGACTCCAAGATAGCGTGGCATGGCGGGCCTGCTGTTCATGGCAGCTGCAAGCTGCAAACTGCAAGCTGCGCTGGCGTGCAAGAGAGAGAGGCGCAAGCGGAAGAGAAGGCAAACAAGAGGAAGACCCGCCTTCCCTTACATTGTATGTTGGCTCCACCCCTGGGCGGGTACAGCAAACCAAACACAAGCAAGCGCCAGACTTAGCCCCATCAAAAGTATGTGAGGACTTGGGGGGACATAGCATACCCCATACATATATGTATTATTTTTTCAAGTAGACATGAAGATGTTAGGGCTTAAAAGTTCTTGCTAAGTTGTACCTACCGATTTTTTGGAATGTTTAGCTATTTATTTGGATTTAGGGCATGCCATGAAATAATTGAGCCAGTATGAACGCTGTTTGGAGGCCGCTGTTTCGTGTTGGTAACTGTGGTTTGTATGTGTGCTGCACTAATGCGGGCCAAATGTGCAAGTATCGAATGCCAGTCCCAGTCGCAGATTAAAGCTGAAATAAACTGAGTGCTCCTCTTACGCCTTCGTGCGTCCCCTGTACTCCCTTGAAGACATGCGCTGTATATGAACTGTCGCACTGGCCTTCGTACATCATGTTCTCTTTTGCTTTTCTCTTTCAGGGAGTGGGTTAATCGAGCCCCGTCTATTCATTTTCTGAGAGTGTTAATTTGTCTGAGGCTACTAATGAGGGATCCATGTTATCAGGTTGGTTGGAAAAATCATTTTTTACTTATTACAAAGATGCAATAAAAAACAAAAAAACCTGTGGGCTTTTCCTTGAAGTAAACCATGTGAACTTTTCTTTGTCTCTCTCATAACATGGTAGCTTCTAAATTTGGGAAGTATATCCACCTGCTATTGAAAAATATTTGGAAGAATTGATTTAATGCATACAATAAAATATGTATACTTTTATTAAATAACACATGAGGTTAAATGGCTTGAACTTTTGGCCTGTTTCCAGTGCTACCTGGCATTTTAAACCATGAACAATTCAAGGAGGTGCCCAGAGCCACACAGCTGAGTCACAGTCAGCAGTGACAAGCAGGGGCCTCCTCATTTGGCTTCGGAGACAGCCCCTGTGAAAAGCAGGGCTACGGCATCAGTGGCTGCTCTAGTGTCCATCCCCTTCCTGACCTCCAGCCTGCAACTCTGCACTAGAGACGAGCAAGAGGCTTCTTACCTCAGAAGAGGCCAGTGAGGTCCAGAATCTCTCCCTTCTCTCACCTTTGGGCTAACTATGCTGCCTGTAGTTTAGTGCCTCTCACACTTTAATGTGCACGAGAATCACCTGTGGGTTTTGTAAATGCAGATTCTGATTCAGCAGGTGTAAATTGAAGCCCAAGTTTCTTCATTCCTAACAAATGCTGAGATGCTGATATTTCCAGATGTCTGTGGCTCACACTTTTGACTTTCAAGGACTAAACACTTAAATTGTAAGGCTCGGAAACCTAACTAACACTTCACCTGGACTAGAAAGTGAGTCTTCCCAGTCCTCGCTGGTAGATATCTGGTTGCATAAAGCAACTGTTTTCCGACTTTATCGTATATCAGCCACATCTGGAAAACTTAAATGATTGCTGTAGCCCTGCCTAGTAATCTCTGATTTGGTAGTTTTGGAGTAAGGTCTGACAACTTGTATTTTTATAAATTTTCAGAGGTTGATGAAACTGCTAGTCAGGGCACCACAGGTTGAGAAAGCTTCAAGATTGCTTTTTGATCACTGTTTCTGCTTGCCAGTGTTAAATATCTCAAGAGTGTTTTCATTGCACATGCATATTTCCATAGTATGTACAGTTTTTTTTCCTCACCAAGAAGTATTTCCTGTTAGGCCCTGTTCTCATAAGTCACTAGGAAGCACAGACTGTGCAGATCTTTTGTGTTGTTTCAATTTTCTTTATAAATTCTTATTTAAGTCAGAATATGTTTTGTTTCATTACCCCAGTAATTATCTTTCCCACATGTAGCACTTAAAAAATGTTTTGGTACCAGCTGCCTACAGAGACTGCCCTGATTCGAATCTTCTGGGATTTGTAGTCTCTGCGAATCTTTCCTTTAGGGACTCAGCCCCTTCTTCACACTGTATTCTAGATTGGCCTTGTGTGATTATAGGTTAGCTAACCACAACGCTTTGAACAGGTGACTCAGGGAAATTTTCAAAAGGTTTTCTGTCCTGACTACTCAGTTTCATGGTTATGTAGCCACTTTTTTGTCCATGGTCAGCCACACAGATTTGTGTGTGCCATACATTTCTGAGATGCCTTTGGCAATTCTGAGTGGGATCTATATGGAATGTTTGTTTCATTTTGCCTGGATCAGTCCCAGTGTGTGCTCATCACTCCCACTTCATGAACAATAGCACCCTCTTTTACTGTCTGACATGCCTTAGTTTAGATGAAAATATTATATATGTAACATTCATAAAGGTATTCAGGAAGGAAGTTCCTGTTTCAGACTCACAAAAGTTAGCAAAATATTTACCCGAGCATATTTTGTTCGTTAAGTAAACTGGTGACAATGGAGTCATAGTCTGCTGATCTTCCCTCTGAAGTGTTGCTTTTCTCTATCCAGTCCTCGATGGATTAGAAGAGGGTTGATTGTACTGCCCTATAAAGGAAAGAACGCAGTGACCACTTTATGAGATTTGCTATCAAATACATATTCAACTGGTATCCCCAATTGCCAGTCCTTCTTCCCATAGAAGGGGATCCTCTCTGAACTTCTCCTTCCTGGCATTCTTCCCACACAGAAGAACATGTGCTCAGGCAGTTGTATAACATCTTCAGTTGCCAAGAATTATTGGCTGAAGTCATAAAGCTATGCTGGGGTTTACTACAACTTATGGCAGTGGATTCCAACAAGTTTCTGCTATTGCTGCACGTTCATTTTCTCTCTTAAGGAGTCAGTAGTGTAAGGTCCGAGCCATCTCCACTTCTCACCCCCAAACCCCCTTTGCGCCTGTCATTCTCATAAAATTTATTTCATCAGCAGCTTTAGAGATGCCTGAAGCCATCCCAGTGGGAACTCTCTTATGCTTTATTCTTTAAAATATTTGGATTAGCACGCAACCTTACTTCCTTGCCAAGGTTCATCGTTCCGCTTGTTTTCTTTCTAATGTCAGTGGCTCCCTCTCCATTTTACCTTTTTATAAAATTATACTTTTCTTGTCCCAGCTATCCATTCAGGTCTTTCTCTTACTTTCATTACTACATTTTAAAAACCATCAGCTGTGTCTCCTAAATCCACTTTCTTTCCATCAGGACTCATGCATTTCCTAACCTCCACACTGAATCCTGTGTGCAGGGCTCTCTCTGGAAGCCACTTGACTCGCACGCAGTGTGCTGTGCTTCAGGTCTCGCTTCCTGATTCAGAGCTCATAGACTGGTTTGTATACTGGAGCTTCTTTTGTAGTACACAGAAGTTTCAGTACATGTTTAATGGATATGTTAACACTGTCGTTGAAGATATGATTACTTAGCATTTTTCAGAATTAATGGAAGACATATATACTCAGATTTCAAGTGTAGTTGGAGTCCTAAGCAGCATAAATGTTCACCTGTATTCATTACAGTGAAGCCGTGGCCCATAGCTTGTCAAAAATACAGAGAAAATCTGTAAATCTTCAAAACTTCAATTGCATTCGTAGGCTTCATTTAGCCTTGAAATTTTCTAAGCACTATAGTGGAGATACCATATCACATTTTTTCTTTGTCTTCACTCATTTTGAAAGCCTCAACTTCTTACTTAGTATTTTGGGGTGTATTACATACTTGTTCCTATTTTAGATCTTGTCTCCCTAAATGTTAATCTTCCTCAAAATGTTATCTTCTCCATCTTTTCCGCCTGTATCTTCTAAGCTATTGACTTCGGCTGTCAGTATTTTGTTCTTTGTTTACAGGGTCATATTGTTAGCCTCATTCTTTTCATTTTAAGTTCCAAATTTCCAGATAGACATTTCTGCCTCACAGTAGCATAGTGGTTCTCAAAGTGAGGTTTCTACAGCTTATAGGTCTTCAAAACCCTTTCAGGGGTTCTACAAAGTCAAACCTACCTCCCAAATAACGCTAAGAAATTATTTGCCCTTTCTGTCCCACTCTCTTTCCAAGTGTGCAGTGGAATTCTACAGAGGCGGCAGCCTGTGATGTTGTCAGGGCTCTGACAGCTCATGGGACATGTGCTTGAGCATTCTTGTGCTTTATAACCTTCTTGCTTTTCATTTGTAGTATGGTAAATATAAATAGATTTAATTCATGTGAACAGAATCTCTTTGGGGTTCTCCATAATTGTTAAGAATATGGAAAAGGATTCTGAGGACAAAGTTGGAGAACCATTATGGTAGCATATTATACTCAATAGCTTTAAAAAATGAAACTCTTTAGTTCTTTTCCTCATCCATGAGCCATCAGACACAGTTCCTTTTTCAAATTAACTTTATTGGTACCCCTTAGATACACATAATGATCACATTCAGCATAGGAAATTTGTACCTGTACATAATATATCTTGATTTTTCTTTTTCCCCAATCCCCTCTCCTCCCTTCAGCCCCGCTCAAATATAGTTCCAGATTCTTTTAACGGCACAATCTTTCCTTCAGATTCCAAGGAAGGAGACTTCAGAAATATCTTTCATTTTTCCTTTTTACTCACCCCTCTGCAAACCGAAGGCTTTGTAGAAGAGAATTTACTACTGTATCTGAAAAAAACAGTAAAGTCCAGTCTAGCAATAGGGTGGGGAATGACAAAGACCAGGGAGTAAACAGTGTGGAGGCACCAGTGGTTTTTAAACAGAGCCCTAAAATGGTCACGTTAGCAACCTAGTGTCACTGCTTATTGCAGTGTGCTCACTGTTCATTGATTTAGTTGCTGAGCAGGCTTAGGATAAGAGCACATAAGTGGAAATGACATTTTTCATTATGGTTAAATAGTGGTATACAAACAGTGTCCATGTTGGTACAATGAGATCTATTTTTTATATGGACTTTTTACCAGTGTTATCTTATTGGATAGATTGTTTAGAACCAGGTCTCACTATGCAGTTCAGGCTGGCCTTGAACTCAGTATCTAGCTCCAGCTGGCTTCAAATTTGCTGCCATTCTCCTCTCTCAACCTCCGGAGTTCTGGACTTGTCGTCTTATGCTCCCATGCTCTGCTTGGATCCTTAAAAAGAAAAAATAAATAAATAAATTAATTAAAAAAAAAAAGAGAGAAAAACAAGAACTCAAGGTGTAAGCAGAGCCAGTTTATATTTCCTAGGGACTTTTTCCAGGTCAGCATGCTCAAAAGTATAGAAACCAATATTCTGACCTCTGGCCTGTGTATCTGAAAGGACACACAGGAGGCCTTACTGCCATTGCAAGAGTCAGTGCTGTTTGCTTTTCTGATCAGTAACCAGCACGATGAAGCCCAAGTGTATACACACCTTGTAGTCAAGGTTTTCTCTAGTTTACATTCTCAGGTTAGAGCAACCCACTGGTATAACCCAATGAAATACAAGGAAAACCATGAGTCCAGGAGCGGTCTACTGGCCTGGATCCACTCTCTTTAGGAACATGCAGGTTGAGTGTTCATTTCTTAGCTGCAAGTTAAATTTTTGAGTACATAACAACAAAATTTCTCTGAGAGAGAAAGCCTGTTTCCCTTTCCAATGCCTTGTAGCAGCACTTCTCCCACTGTGTTTTGCAAGAGTGGCAAGTTCTGTGAAAAGAAGTGTGCTTTGGTCAGAGATGTCTGGGGAAAGCTGTGTGCTGCTGTCTCCTTGGAGACTTAGAGGGTACAGGAGCATGCTCAAGGCTCGGAGGAGTCCTGAGATAGAGAAGTTGCTAAAGTCTACTTCACCTGGCTTTTCTTCAGCTGATGTGACATAAAACTCTTCTTTTGTTCTTTTCCTTCCCTCCCCTCACTCTCCCCTTCCCATTACCCATGCTTTCCTCCTTTCCCTTCCCCCTTCTCTTCCTTCCCATTTCCATCCTTTCCCTTCCCTTCCCTTCCCTTCCCTTCCCTTCCCTTCCCTTCCCTTCCCTTTCCTTTCCTTTCCTTTCCTTTTGGTAGCATGCCTAACTTCATCCATTCCACAAAATAAAATGACTATTTCTAAGACATAGTTTGGAAAACACTGACTTACTCTTATTCCATCAATATTATTGGATACATAAATATCTGGTTATATTAGACACTTGAAATGACAATGAGCATGACCAATCTCCCTTGGTGACTTCCCACTCTTATGCTGCAAATATGAATTTCTTTCATATGAAAGACCCCTAGATTTTCAGCTTTTGTCCTCTCCTCATTTTCCATGCCCTGTCGTACTTGTTGTTTTTCAACCTGGACAACCCGTCAGCGCCTCAGTATGCCCAGCATTGTCTTCCCCTCTCACCAAGTCTGTCACTCTGTGTCCCTGAATCGTGTCACTGTCCCCAGGCTTCCCAAATCAAATAGGGTGATGTCTTCCAGTTCATTACCTTCCTGACCATCTCACTTCAAGACCATCTCTGCCTCTTCATCCTCAATTGCACTGCCGCTCACTCCCAGCCAGGCTCCCTGCTGCAGTTCATTTTCAGACTCTGCAGGTGGTTCTGACCAGTTTTGGCTTACACGGTCTCTGGGTCTCATGGTCTTCTTGAAAATGTTGAACTCAAGGCTCTCCTCTAACTACTTCCACAGTTTGATCCCACTCTAGTTTTCTAACATAGCCCTCAATTCCATTCGTGGAGTTATGAAACTGCTTCCTTCAGAGAGAAGGAACATCTTGATGTTTTTCCTGTACAACTTCCATGAACTTCTAAGCCACCCTTTGCTTTGCTTGAAGTCTCCTTTATTTTCACCTCATCCCCCATCTTTATTCAACGCATCTTTCCATCCTCCCGATCTCAGTTCAGAGGTCACCAAGCTTATAAAGTTTCCCTCAGTCCTTGCAGGAGGAGTGATGTGTACCTCCTCTAGGCCATCACCATATTTTGTGCATAGGTTTCCTGTAGCTTCTAGTTATCTGTGCACCACCTCAAGCTTAGTGAAGTGAGTCTCTGTCATCTACATGCTATGTCCTCGCCAGACCCTAACCCAGGGCTGGACATGACAGAAATGAAACAAATTGAAATAAATGAAATAAATGTAAAATGGTCTTAAATATTATTTTGGTAAGTATGAAATGCTGTGCCATCACTAGAGATAAATGTGCAGTATCCTTATGTTCTTTACTTATAACTTTCAGTGAGTGAATGGTGTTGATGAGGTCTCAAAGGAGCAGACTATCATGAAGCTATTTTTAATTGAACTATTCATGTTCCTTCAAACTTCATTTAAACATGGGTCTGTGCATCCAGGTTTCCTTTAAACAGCATAAGGAAACATGGGCCCAAGAAACCTTGAAAACCCATCCTTGTTCATGTCATAGAATTGAAACTGTGGGTAGTGTTTACATATAAAATAACTTCCTTGTTTTTTTTTTGGCACATGTTAAATAAGGCGAGAGATACAGGTTTAATTAAGCAGGGTAGGGCCACTTGAAAACACATTTGCCTGCAGGTCAGTGCCAATGTGGATAACCCAAGAGCACTTACTGTCCTTTTCACAACTCCAATCTCTCGTCTCTTCTTTTCCCTAATTAGCACTTTTAGGGCAGCTTCAGAAGTACAAGAAAACATCTACTTGTACTTGGGAATCAGATGAAAAGCTCTGTAGCAGGAGGAATTGTGGGAAGATGATCCTCACATATGTTTGGAATAAGGGTTCCATATGACCATTAGCCTAATAACTGTAAGAAAATGCGTAGTCTACTATAGCAGTGCTTCTCAAAATTTCTGACTAGGTTGCTGCCCATTCATGGAGCACAACTGATAAAGACCCAGAAAAAGGGTTGAGAGGTTGATGATGCACTACACAAAATGATTTACCTTTCTTTTTCTTTCTTTCTTTCTTTTTTTTTTTTTTGGTTGGTACCAGGGATCAGACTCACAACCTCGCACCTGCCAAGCAGGCGTTTAAGCCACTGAGCCAAACTCCCAGCCCTGATTTACCTTTCTGAACCTTAGTTCTTCTCAAGTGTGATATGAAAGGGTTGGAGGGAATGGTCTCTAAGACCTGTTCTCAATCTAACACTTAATGACAGGAGGAAGAACAAAGAATCAGCATGCGGGATGCAGTTCTCAGCACTGAATCATTGTCTTCATCTCAGTCTGACTTTCGTATTTACTAACAGTTTATCTTAAATGTGGTATGAATGACAAATGCTAAAACTGGCATATTTATGTTAGAATGTGGAACTTCAGGAAGTAATTATAAATCGGTGACCTAGTACAGGAAGTTACATGTGAACTGTACTTCCCCTCCACCCTCACCCCTTGCCAATATTGTGCTGTTTTTATTTCCCTAGGAGATACTGCACAATTTGGGTGGGATTGAGAACCTGGCTCAGGTAAGATCTGGTCTGTGGTGGCCGGTCGTGCCTCCTTGTTTGTGCCGTGACAAGGGCAAGGATGGAATAAGTGTGGGCACACAATGGCTTTCTTAGGGTGTGTGGCTTGCCAGGGCAGAGTGGAGGGGGTAAGGGTGAGCCTGAATCATGATGCTCGCAGAGCAGGGAGGGACCCATAGCAATGCGTTGCAGATGATTGGGCGCATTTTACCTAGCCTTTTGAAACTAAAAAGTCCCATGAAAGTCACATGTCTGTAGTTAGTAGAGACAAGGAATAGGCGTTGGCTGGCAACATAAAGTCCTCATAGCCGTGCATTCCATATGATAGGAGAAAATGTCAGGAAGACAGTCAAAACATTTTCACATAGAATTACCGTGCTATTAAAATATTAATAAATGAATGAAGTAAGGAGTGATCTTACCATCTTTATTTTTCCAAGGGAGGATAACCAGATAAATATATATATATTTGCTGAACAATGCAGTGATCTGGCTTTATGAATGCAGTAATACATGTCGTTGAATTGCAAGAGCTCACTCTCCTAAAACCCATAGTACATACGCAAGGAATGATTTATGCAACAAACCAGAGATCCTGTAAACTCACCCTGAGCTATTAGTGGAAGCTTGCATTTAATGACAGTTTAAATCTATTTTATTGTGTTCTCTTTCCTGAGATTCAATTCATGTCTAAGTTTTGATTTTAAGAATTGTAATTGACTAGACATTTATCTCATTTAATAAAACAATCCTTTATAAGATTACGTTATCAAAGATCTTCTTATCCACTTTATCTTCCATTATAGTATCAGAAATTCTGTGTTTCTCTGAACCTGTTTCTTATTATAATCAGTTATTGACAGTGAGGAATTATAGGACTTCATTTTACTATTACTGATACCTGCCTTTATGTTGGCTAGGCATAATTTTGGATATCATAAAAGGTAAGGCTAATAAAATACATGCAGAATGTTATAAAAACTCTACTAAAAGGTAAAATTAAATAAACTTCTGCCCCATGTGTCACATATTTTACATTTAGCTATTAATTCACAGCACAAACTCATTCAGTTTCAGGTCCTTTGGGGACTTCAGAGTGTTTATACAACCTTTACAGGGCCCCTCCGTTAATTTTAAGGCACCCCACTGCCTCTTGCCCTGGAGTGCAACAGGCCCAGGAGCACAGAGTAATAACTGGCGAGTCTGTTGTGCCACCTAGAGCCCACTTTAAGAACTACACAACCTTGTACCTTACCCACTTGTCAGTTATGGTGTCCCACCTTTCTAATTGTCTTGTTGGTTGGTTTTTCGAGTAGTACATGGAGATTGTGGCCATTGAGTACCTTGGCTATGGAGAAGAGCAGCACAGCGTGGACAAGCTGGTCAACATGACATGTAAGCATGGTCTTAGGGTCAAGACCAACTTTGGGGACTTGCTTGAATAAACAGTATGGTGTTTGCAGCAGCAGGAAATGACACCATGAACACTTTTGATGTTTCCATTCATAGTTAGGATGTTGAGAATCCATGCCAGCTGTCATATCCAGGGGCAAAACACACAGCAGAATATTTTCAGCTTCCAGCTCTTACTTTGAAAAGGACAGTTTATTTCACAGTTGCCAAGGAGGCTTCTAGGAAACAAATTTTGTTTGAGAGAAATATTTTTGTCTCTTTTGTTTCTGTTAAAGTATCAGAGACTTCAGTTTTACCTGGACTGTTTGGTTAACAATAATATCTACCGTATAGGATGTGGAACATAAAATAATTCAGAGTATGAAAAAAGAAAAAGGAAACCAGTCGTGTTATCTTAGCACTCTGGGAGGCTGAGGTAGGAGGGTGGCAAGTTTGAATCCAGCCTGGACCAACTAGTGAGACCCTGTCTCAAAATTTAAAAACGAATTAAAAAGGGGAGACAAAAGAAAAAGAGGGGGTCTCATCTGAAGACAGTGACATGCAAACCGTGGTCTCTGTGTGTGAAACACGTGGTGTTGTCTTTGGGGTCCCCCCTCCTGCCTGTGGGCCACAGACATCCAGCAGTGTTGGGGTGATGCCACCTGTTCCCTGTTGGCTAGCGGACTTCTCACCCATGTTGGTTTGCAGGGCAGCGCACTAGCGCCCCCGTTCTCAGCACGGGGTTGGGAGTCTGTCCCAAGCCCCCGGCCGCAGGCTGTCTCTCTGAGAATGACTGCTTTCCCTCAACTGAGGAAACTTGCCACATTTATCCCATTTGCTGGCCTGCCCTCTCCTCTTCCTAAGTTGGAATCCCTCTACTGGGGAGCTCAGGAGAAGAGGCCTTGCTTTGAACGAGTCACCACGTCAAGAATCTTGTCCAACTTTTAAGTGGAAGGAGAGGTTTGCTGTTTTTGATATTTCCATACTTCAGCATCACAATCAGATTATAAAATCAATGTGAGTGGAGCTGGAGGGGTGAATGGTTCTGCGCCTCCTCCTCTGTGTGTCTGTGCTCGCTTTGCCATCCTCTGCTGGCCCGTCAGTGCTGCAGACCCCGACTTCTGCGAGAGTACTGCTCTCTTAGGCTCCCCATTCTTCCTTCTTTTACAGATATTTTTCAAAAACTTGCTGCTGTTAAAGACCAGAGAGAATGGGTCACCACGAGTGGAGCCCACAAGGTAAGCTGGCCCTGAGTGGGCGAGTGCTTCTGCTGCTGCGTGTGGCTCTGGGTGACGATGGCACCGGCTCACGTGCCCAGTTCAGAGCCCAGGCAGTCACCGTCATGCCGCGTGCGATTGTGACTCACAGGCTTGTTAAAGCCGTCTGAAGATGTGTCTCTCTGTCAACCCTTTTATATTGTTGACCAGCCTCGGGAGTCAATGTGGACAAGTAAATAAAGGTTTTTCTGAAACTTGTTTTTAATGCCATGTAATATGAACTAAGTTGATTGTTTAATTTAAATATTGCTCAGAAAACTCTGGTTATATATCAACTGACCCTAGGGGTGTGTTTGTACGTAAATAAATTTTAGGTAGCAAATCAAATATGTACATGTATAATTATAAATAAATTCTGTGTCATATGGGGTTGTGTTAGATTGAACCATATGAAACTACCATTGTTGGTTTTTTTCTTTTTCTTTTCTTTCTTTTTTTTTTTTTTTGTGGCACCAGGGATTGAACTCACAACCTCATGCCTGCCAGGCAGGCGCTTAAGCCACTGAACCAAACTCCTGGCCTTAGTTTTCTGAGACAGTGTTGCACTGTGTAGCTCAGGCTGGCCTTGTGCTCATGTTGTAGTAGCCCAAATTGGCCTTGAACAGTGCTCCTCCTACCTCAGCCTCTCGAGTGCTGGGATTAAAGGCGTGCGCCACCATGCCTGGCTTCAAAACTGCCATTGTTTGTAGCTCAAAATAGGTTGAATGTAGCCAGTTTCATGTTACAACTTCATACTAAGATGGGGTAGTTTTACCTAGCAAGATGGAGTAGTATATGGATCAAATATGTATTTCAACTTGGATGAATGCCAGTTTAATCAAAACAGATTAAACTTGTATTATAACAAAACTGTTTAGACGATAGCTGTCTAGAGCCAATATTTGATAACCCACTGAGTACTCATATCCCAGGAAACCTACTTACCAGTGCACACTGGAGCAGGTTTGCCTACAGTGCATCAATACATGGTGCCTGAAATCTAGGTCAGTGATGGTGAACCTACAGCTCTCATGCTGTAGCAGGCTGTTTATGTCATTGAAAGTTCTCTAAGGTTCGCCATCAATTCAAAGTTTTGTAGAAAAGCTTTGAATTAGCATTAAGATGTGAAGTAGACATGACAAAAACTATGAAAATTGTAAGTCTAGAATTGAAGTTTGGGAACTGTGTCATCAGACAGAGAGAGAAAAGAAAAGTAAGAAAAGAAAAAGAGGTCGTGTTCATAAAAATAGATACAGCTTCATAACTTCATTTTTTTTAAAAAAAGAAAATCATAAAGAGAAGAAATTCATGTAATGGAAACAAATTATTCTAATAGTTATTGCACAAATTTCAACTCGGACCTAGAATCTGTTTGGGGTTGTACTTTTTTTGAGACAGGGTCTCTGTATACAGTTCAGGCTACCCTTGAACTCACTGTGTAGCCCAAGCTGGCCATGAACTCACTGGCCATGAACTGGCAGTGATTCTCCTGCCTCAGCCTCTCAAGTTCTGGGATTACAGGTGTGCACCACCACACCCAGCTGGGGTTGTACTTTTTTGGGGGTACTCTTATTCTGAAATTGGCTATAGAAGACAAGAGATTTACATTAATGAGAATTTGAGAAAGGCAACTGACAAAAACAAAATTTCCAGCTGAATCATGTTTAGAGAGGACCAATGATGCCTTTTTAACATCATCTAGATGTCTGAGAGCAAATGGGATACTCTGCAGTGTTAGCATCTCTTGTGTAATTTGCAAGGAAAATAAAAGTTTCAACATTCTGCTTCATAATTTAGAAAATACCTGGCTCAAAGTGAGTTCTCAATGCCTACCCACTACCATAATCTATGCCATTAGTCTCAGCTTCTCCCAGGAGAGGGGTTAGAAGTGCTGAGCAAAATACTTGGGCACAAGAAAATAAAGGGAAATAGAAGGTCTGGCTAGTCACCACGTTATTTTGTCCCTTCCATGTTCCTGTTTGGGGAAAGAATGGCTACAAGGGGCTACTCTCAAGAGTTGCAAATAGCAAAGAAAAGAACATTTGCCTTCTGGAAAGAACTGGGAATTTTGGATGTTTATCCACACTTCTTTTAATGTTAAGCTTCTATATGGACTACAAAATAAAAAACAAAAGATCTTAGGTAAGGCTTGATACAAGTGAATAGCATTTTTCATCATTCTCTAAGTAAAGCCATAGTATGATACATAATTTGATCCTATTTATAAAAATTACGTTTTTTATTAGTATAGCTTTGCAATACATAGTAGTTCCATTCATCTTGAGGGCTGGTACATATACATATTATATCCTGATCATTTTTACTCCTTTTTCCTGCCCTATCTTCTCCTTCCTTCTCCAGATTCCTTCCCATGTTTACCATAAGAAATAATTTGAGCCTGTTTAATCAAAATGATGCTTATAAAAACATTTGATGCCATGATGAAATTTTAGAGGGTAACATTAAGAAGGAAACAAATGAGCAGCTATAGAATTATGTATAGTTTCTTCTTAATTATGCATGCACATACATCTTTAAAAAACTAACAAACAAAAAAACCTAAAAGGCTAAATCTCTGTATTTAGAAGAAAGCATTACACCATTAAAGAAGATTGTAGTACTTATGAAATTCAATTTTTTTCCCATTTTTCAGACGCTAGTAAACTTACTCAGTGCCCGAGACACTAACGTCCTGTTGGGTGCCCTTCTGGCCCTGGCCAGTTTAGCAGAAAGGTATGTATATTTAAATATACTTAGCAATTCTGCTGTTATAGCAATTTAGATGAAAGGATGAAATATAGATCAGTTGCTCTGTCACCTTCTCAGTTAAAATTTGCAGAAAAATAAACATGAAGTAATGTGTCGAAGAGGACCTAAGGTGGAAAATATTATTTTAAAACTTACGCTGGAAAGACAAATAACTGCTTAAAATTCTCTTTTATTTCCTGATTTAAGATATTTATCATGTCTTTTTATCTAACCCATTACTTCTGCTTTCAATATTATCATAATATTTCTTTGCCAATGAAATCTCCTTGACCTTCCTTCCTCATTCCTAGTTATGTATTCATTTTAACCTACAGAACATTTTCAAACATTTTTGATCTTTAAAATTTCTTTAGAAAACCTGTTCCCTCATACATATCATTATTTTAAACATAAATACTTTAAATATATTTTTATGCCAATAAGTGGATCATTGTTTTGTTGCTTTGTGAACAGCATGTAATTCTTTTTTTGGTCTCTTCTTCAATATGAAATTAATGTAGTAAAATATATTTTTAATATTAATATTTTAAAATTTGTAGCCCAGAATGTAGGGAGAAGATAAGTGAGCTCAACGTTGTAGAAAATCTGTTGATGATTTTACATGAATATGACTTGCTTTCCAAAAGGTAGGATTGCTAAAGTTGAATAAGATAATGTCTTATGCTTGATGTAAATGTTTAATATTTTTATCATGTTATATTATTTAAAATGGTAACTGAATATCATGAGTTCTGTTCAAGCTTTTAGAAAGAAACAAGCACAAAGAAGTGTACTGATTTATTTTTAGTCCTTCATTAATTCTAGATCTGTGAATACTATAAAATTTTATGATTAATTCTATAGTTTAATGCGTTTATTTAGCTTACTTACATACTTTTTATGAGAAAGAAACTCAAAGGTGGGTCTACGTTTTATACTTTCAGACTATGTGTGGACTAAATGATTAGGTTGTTAAGTCCATTTTCCTTAAGACGAATTAAATAAGATCCTGCCACTTGTTTTGTGACCACTTGTTGTAATTTAGGACAGAATCTTGAGTAAAATGGATTGTATTCACTTGAGCTGCATATTGCTTAGAAGATTACTGTGTCCAGATAATGACTTGGTTATATTTAAATAGGGTTTCAGTCTACATCATTTGATATTTAGTTGAGCCATGATTTTCTAAAGAGCCAAGACAGATAATAGAAATCCCAAGCAACAAAGCCCTGAAACTTAATTCATAGTAATTTTTTGGATTCTTCTTTAAAGCTGATTTAATATTCTTTGGCCAAAGTACTAGATATAGACAAGGGTCTATATATTTACATAATTGGTTTCCTGAACTTAACAAAAAGGGGCCAGATGCTGCACCAGGTATTAAAAAACTAAAAGATGAATAGCATATAAATGTACAGTACAGGGGTGGGGACAGACGGACGAAACACAGATTTCATTGTAGTCTTGTAGGTAAATGGGTACAGAGGGTACGCTGGGAGCATGGAGCAGAGACTTCTCAGTGTGAGTGAAGGGTCTTGCCTGGTTTTCTAAAGGACAGAGGCTGTATCTAGGCAGAGTGAGAGCACAAACGGAAACAGAACGTCCTCCAGTCTGGAGGTGTAAGATGAATGTGCATGTTGGGGTACAGTGGGCACAAAAGAAGGCAAGGGCCAAAAAAGTAATGAAAGATAGTCAGTAATAAATAAAAAAAATGTAACTAGTTTTTGGGAGTGCTTTGTGTATGCCAGGCCATGCCCCAAATACTTTTGCGTGTCTACTCATTTGATCTGCACAATAACTCTCTTATTTTCCATGTTTGATAGATGGGCCAATGGGACAGGTTTGTCCAGGTCGTGATGGGGTTTGTGTGTGAAATAAAGATACAGATGTTAGCAGGAACGTTGTGGGAACTACTGGGAAGTTTTTAAGCATGATCACATTATTTTTTGAGAGGTTATTCTGAACTGTATGTGAAGATGGGATAGACTGTGGAATATATCTACACATTTAATCCACTTATAACATGGACAGAATCTCTGGTATAGAAAGTTTGAGAATGCCAAGAGTTACAGTTTGCCAAAGAACACGTTCTTAATGTTATAACAGAAAATTTTTGATAAGGGAGGAACATGGAGAATTGGTTGAGGGAAAGGGATTGTAAAACAGTATGGGAAGGAGGGGTACTGGAGAGGTTGTATCTTGAACATGATCAAAGATCATAAGGGTGGTAAGAGTAGTGGGGTTAGTTGTATGCCTTTCAGGAGAATTCCTCTCCATAGTGGCCCAGAAAATAGGGCACACAAAGGGTACTTTATTGGCAGTGGCAGGTTGTTAAAGGAAGTGTCTTGAGAAACTCTCAACCTTTTGGCTTGAAAAATTGAAAAGGTTGTGGTGCTATGAGTCCAATGAGGGCTATAAGAGAAAGAACATATTTGAAGAGGAAGATAATGTTGAATTTAGACATAGCATGCATGTGCACACGTGGAATATTTATGTAGCTATAATTTCTAAAGGTTATGAGCAATGGCTGGGCTAGATCATGATGCCAGGGCATGGGAAGTGTTTGTAGCCATGGGAATGGATGATGCTGTATGGATGACAGCACATGGAGTATGAGATTGAAGGACAAAGGTTGATTCCATGAAACCTCTCTCATCATCATGTCTCATGGCTCAGCTGAACCTTGTATCTTTACCATCATTTTTTTATTTTCAAGATATCAGTGAGGACTTTGTACATAATTTCCCTACATTGTAGAGTTTTTTTTTTTTTTTACTTTTTCTTTGACTGTCTTATTTTATAACCATGCACAAAATTTCTGAAGGCTACAATAAGGCTGTTTCTATTTCTTTTACTTTTAACACAAGTCACACCGTTTGCACTCATTACCTACTACTGGTCAGTAGGTTTTTAGCTAGACCAATGAGGATACAGTACTTAGAAGAGTGGTCAACAAACTCCACCCAGTAGGCTACATATGGCCTGCTGCTTGTTTTGTAAATAAAGATTTATCATACACCACATGCCCCTTAATTTTTACGTATTGTCTATGCTGTTTTCACATACTGTCTGGGCATTGCTAAATAGTTATGATGGACATTGTATGGCCAGTAAAGCTGAAAATATTTGACTTTGATCTGTGACCAAGAAAGGGATTGTCTGATGACTTGAAAAATGTTCGCATTAGATTCTGTGCAGTCATGATAGCTGTAGCATAGCTGTCAAGTCATTAGCTCATGGTGCTGTGATTCTCCCCCTCTGCCTCCCCTTCCCTCCAGACTGACGGCGGAACTGCTGCGCCTCCTCTGTGCCGAGCCCCAGGTGAAGGAGCAGGTGAAGCTCTACGAGGGGATCCCTGTCCTCCTCAGTCTGCTGCACTCGGATCACCTGAAGCTGCTCTGGAGCGTTGTCTGGATTCTGGTCCAGGTTTGCGAGGACCCAGAGACCAGTGTGGAAATTCGCATTTGGGGAGGCATCAAGCAGTTGCTTCATATTCTACGAGGGTAAGTGTAGGCTTTGGCTTGCTTTGCTGTAATGATTGGTGGAGACTCTGTGACAAGACGACTGTAACACACACACACACACACACACACACACACACGCATGCATGCACGGTGAATTCAAATTGTAAGTCTTGAGTATAGGGAAGGGATGGGTTAAAATAGTTTCTTGATGTGTGTGGTAGTGTCATTAGTCGTTAGTATAGCTTATGAATTGAATGTGTGCAAGTATTAAATAATAATGTTTTGATGCCTCCATGGGGTAATTCTATTACCTCATAAGGCATAATTCAACCTTATGGGTGCTAACTTAAAAATGAATACATCTGCTTGAAAGAATCACATTTTAAGATTTGTAGTGCATAAATAAACTTCATTCTGATAAAAACAGAGTGACTTATAAATTTTAATATAACTAGATATTATCAAATGAATATTATTAGAACTTCATGCCTGTTATTCCTTTAGGGATATTGTGGAACTTTGTATTACTAACTTCATTTTCTCTGAAAGAACATTCTAAAGCATTGGAACAGGCTGCAGAGATAAGAGCTTTGTAATGATTTCTGTCAGTACCAAAACAAAAGGAAAAAAGACTGTTGACAATCTACTTGGTTGTATGAATGTCACTTAAAAACCTCAATTATTTTAAATTATAACTTTTTTTTTTTTGTCTTTTTGAGTCAGGGTCTTGCTATGCAGTTCAGGCTAGCCTTGAGCTGGCTTTGTAGCCCAGACTTATCTCAAATTCACAATGAGCCCCCTGCCTCAACCTTCCAAGTGCTGAGATTACAGGCATACATCACCATGCCTGGCTGTTAAATTATAAATTTTTCAAAAGTATTGCAACATAAAAAGCTAGCCTTTTGGTCAAAGTAATTCACAATTGCCAAAGATTTTTTGTTTGTTTGTGTTTACAGGATTACATGGTGACGGTGATGGTTGTAGGTATTGCTGTTTATTAGTGGTCAATCATACCTTTTAAAACAGTTGTGCTATGTCCTCTTAGAAAGTAGCTATTTCCTTAAGGAAAAAAATTTACATATAGTTAATATTTTTTAAAACCAAGCCTAGCTTTTCCTTTTGTAGAATTGAGTCTAAGACAAGGCAGAATTTTCCTTATTTGCTCAACTATCCTTGCTAGAAAAGAGTTCTTTCCACTTAAGCAGTCACCTTCTAGCCCGTATCAATGGTGTAATGTTTAGGAAACTCTTCCCTGGGAAGATGATATATGTCAACTCTTACTCTGTGCTAAATGCGTCTTGCTTTTCTGGGAGAATTTATTATCCCACCTGGATAAATAATGTCCTTTCAGAGCTTGTGCCTGCCCCAGGGCTGCCTGGTGCTGGCAGTGGGGGAGGAGGCTGGGAGGTGTCTGGTGGCTTGAGTATGAACAGCCATTGTTAGGAGGGCAGCTCCCAGGAGACCTATTCGTGCACATTCACCTTAAAATTAACGGTGTGCTCTTGATCAGATGGAATGATCCCTACAGTTGATTTCGTTGTGCCATAGGATGACCAGTTGTGATTGTCTCAAGACCCAGTCCCACTGCCTCCCCTCTCCCCAGTAAAAAAGGGCATGAGTTCACCAGCCTGTCATGGAAGGGGAGTCATGTGAGCACACAGAGGTCCAGATAGAACTGCTGCCCAAACAATGCATAAGTGAAAAAAAAAATACGGTAACCATATGTCTTGGTTACTTTTCACTCATTGCTGAGACAAAATACCTGACACCCAAAATGAGGGAAGGAAAGGTTTATTTAGCTTACAGTTTTTGGAGGTTTCAGTCCACAGTCAGCTGGCTCCAAGGTAGGGTGACATGGCACCGGGGCAACACTTCAAGGCAGCAGTCAAGCAAAAGCAGCCAGAGTAAAAGGGGCAAGAGCAAGCCTCTTCTCCTCCCTTATATTGTACACAGGCCACCCCCTCCCTCTTGCCTCCCTTTGCAGAGGATGAGGATATTTACAAAGTAAGAACCCTGGCTCCCTGCTGAGTCTCTCTGTTAAACTTTTGACCTTCTCAAATTGACACCATGAACAGGTAACTGTTTGTGCTCTACACCCCAGGATGTAGAGCTGCTGAGTTACTTAATTAAGCTGCTAGGCTTCTCAAGTTGACACAATGCATAAACCGTAACACCATATAAAGTAAAAGGGAGCAAGGCAAGCAAAGGCCATGTAAAGAATCTATTGTGGAAGACAGTACACTAAAATAGAAAAACAAATGCTTTACTTTAAACAAAGACATTAAACAGATCATGAAAGAAAGGAAAGAGGACAGGATGGAATAACACCTGCAGAATTGATAAATTAACTAGAGAGGAGAAGAAAACTAGATGTAGCACAATACAGGGTAAGTTTAAGAAAGTTGCATATATTGCAGAAGAAAAAGACAGGGAATGAAAACATTTAGGACATTAAAGAAATGGGGTTTCAACATGTGGATAATTGAGATTCTTGAGGTAGAGAGTAAAATAGAATTTTCCTAAAATAAAGGAGGAATTTCACTGGAAAAATAAAACTTGGACTAATCGTGACTAAAATGTTTTCAAGTGAGCTGATTGCAGCAGACTAGAATTCAGAGAAAGGTAGCCTTGTAAGCAGTAGGGAAAGAACAGTTCGTACAACAAATAGTGTGACATCCTCTCAGTTATAGGAGGGAAGAAGAGATGAAGGGAGGGTCATAACGAGACAGGGAGGGAAGGAGGGAGGGCGGGAGAGACCCCATACACAAAAATCAAGTCTATGTGTATTAGAATGTGCAGCAATAAGGATAATGAGGCAGAAGCCTTTGTGATCTGGGGGTGGGGGGGCGGCAAAAATTTTAAAACAGGACACAGAAAGAACTGATCATGAAGGAAAATTGATATGTGATTTGTGCATTAACCTTGCAGAGATAGAAATTTTGTTTCTGACCGTTCTTCCATTGGAAGCCTGTCTAGTGCGAATGCAGCAGGCCGCATCCAGCAGCTTCATTTGTCCGAAGATCTCAGTCCTCACGAAATACAAGAAAACACTTTCTCTCTTCAAGCAGGTATTTATGCCATACTGTTATGTTTTATTATTTGATATTGTGCCCTTTGTTTCATTGTATTGCTATTTGTTAGAAAATTATTTTGATAGTGTTAAATAGATACAGTTTACAAGATTATGAACTTATACAGTTAAATCCATGTGGATGTCAGAAACAAACAAACCGGTGTCTGACTGGTCGGTTCATGATATAATAAACTTTCCTCTTCCTTCCATGCTCTTCACTTAGTGAGAACTGAATATAAAAGTTAGAAATAAAGGAAGAGAATATTAGTTTTATTACTTGTAAAGCTGAATTTGAGAGTACAGCTTGCTCTGTGGCCAGAATCATGCTGCCTGTAATTTTATAGATCTTGGGAAACCCTCTCCCAAGGAGAACACAGAGGAAGATGCTGCCCAGGGTGGGATTTTCGCACCAAAGCCAGTGCAGCCATGCATGGAGACCTTTCTTGGAAGAGTTACTGTGAGCAGTCATGCAATCTGTACCTTTCACAGGAGCATCTGGTCTTTGGGACAGGTGGGGCTGCAGGGCAGTCTCAGAGCTGCTGGCCAGGCTGGCGCCCTGCCACAGCCCGGGAAGGGAGGAGAAAGGCATGGTGTGTGCGGGAAGTAAACTAGGGAGATGCTAAAATAGGAAAGGTGAATGGGCCCGTGGGAGGGTATGAGCAGTGGTGGGGTAGGAGAAGGCAGGCTTTCTTTATTCCCTCCTACTTCCTCCTGGAAAATGGACAAGATGTTTTTTGTAGATGTATGGAGACAGAAAACTAAAATCCCACCTTTCATTTACCATTTCTGCTCCCCCCGCCAAGAGACTTTTGTCTGAATCATGGATTCAGGCTGGGATTTCCTATGTGAAACTTCTCCCATAAACCTAATCCAGTTGGATCTCAAAACTCTTAAGTAATTTTTTTCTTTTTGGACTCTCCAAATTGTGGATCAAATCAAGGGTGACAGAAGTCAGAAGAGTGGTTGCCTCCTTGTGGGATTGTAAGATGGTGAATGCCTAGGGAGAGGAATAAGGGGGACTAGGAACAGGGTTTATAGATATGCAATATCTCATCAAGCTGAACGTTCTCATCAAGGTGAATAATCAGAATTTACCTAGCTTGTTTTATACTTAAATACAAAAAGAAAAACACGTGGAAATTAAAAACATAAGGAATCTTAAGAGCCTGAGATTTTAGTACACTTGCTTTGATGGCCCTATGGCTCTGGGTGATTTTCTTGACCTCTGCACACTTCAGTTTTGCTCATGTAAAATGGTGATGATAGTCCCGATATCAGCAGTAGGTGGTTGTTGTGGGAATGAAATAAGGACATATGTAAAATCTCTAGCAGAGTGCTAGATCAATGTCAAGGGCTTAGTGCAGTGGTATTATCCTTTATAGTGTGTGGCAAGTGGCTGCGAGGAGGCAGGAAAGATACATTTTTGGACTTGGGATTTAATGCCCAGCCAGCTGGAACTGTACTCTTTGCACCTTCCACTTACTAACTGTGTGTCTGAGCTTATTTGACCTCTTTGAACCTGTGTTCTCATCAGCAGAACTGGTGATCTTAGTACATCCTGAGTGTAAGAACTAATTCAGACAATGTATTTAAAGGCTGCATGAATCTATCAAGTATTATCAGTGTATTTATTGAGCATGTGTTAAGTGCCAGGCATGTGTTGACCACCGAGGATGCCCTGAACCAGACAACTACAAACCCTCCCTTCTTATATATAGTAGGTGTCCAATAACAGGTTGCTGTGGGATCGCCAGGCATGTGAAATACAGGAGGACTGACCTAGAAGCCATTAAAAGCCAGCCTCCCTTTTTCCAGAGCTGGGCCAGAAAGAAAAACCAGTGTTTCTTGGGGAGTGGGTTTGCCAGTAGCGTTCCCTGTAGAGGCAGGTGCAGACGTCCCTGGAGGTGAGCATGGGCGCTGACTGCGCGTTCACAGTGCCGACTGACCCCAGACTGACCCACACCTGGCTTGATGCTGTCTTTCCAGCCTGCTGCGCTGCACTCACAGAGCTGGTGCTCAACGACACCAACGCCCACCAGGTGGTCCAGGTGAGCAGCCCGGGCTCCAAGGCTGGGTCCTGTCCTCCTGTCGTGATCGACCAGCCTTCAGTTGCAGTTTGCACTGTAGAGTACAGGTTTTGGGATCCTATCGTGTGACTTTTAAGCATTTTAATGTTTCTTACTTAATTTAAGAGCTCTAACTTGTATTCCTGTCCTTCCTTCTTTAACTCACACGTGACTTGTGGTTCATTTATGTTGATTTTTCTTTCCTACACTGTGTACAGTCTTCATTTTTTTTTTATCTTTTTGTTGTTGTTATTCTGAATTGGTTTAATTCTGGGCACAGGGGATACTATGAATTAAGGTGAACAGTCATTTTATCTAAAACTATGCTGTTACTGAGTTAGAAGTGATAGAGACACACTAAACAAAATATTTATTGTCAAGAAACTGATTTCACAAGTATAACTCATTGATTATGTAAGAAATGAGAGAGACAAGAGACAGACAGACAGAGACAGAGACAGAGATTCATAGCAAGGAGAGGTTTTGTTTCAGATAAAGACCTGAGAGGGGTCGCTGGCTCCAGAATGCCAGGGCAGCAGCTTTCTTGGAGAATACAGGGTTTATTAGAGGCAGCTGGGATAGCAGAGCTCACAATGAGGAAGCCAGAAATTTGGACCATATATCTATGTGCACAACCCCTATTGCAAAAGTTATCTCCTACTTATTGAATTGTACAGAGAAGACTTCTTTGTGGGAGTCAATACAGTATTTTCATCAGAATACTCAAATACATTGAAATTTGTAAGGGCTCAGATTGCCAAGGGAGGGTGGCAGGGGCCAGATGTTTGGGGTTGGTCTGGTTGGATTTCAACTCCTGACATCCTTACCTGCTGGCTGGGCTTCTGAAAAAAAATCATGTCACCTCTCCAAGTTGTGGTTTTATCATGTGTAAAACAGCACAACTATCAAATAATTCACCGAGTGACTGCAAAAATTAAATGCAGGTAAATCTCTTTGCTTTTTTAATCTTATGCTCACACATAGTAGCGATCAGTAAATTGTATATTAGCAGATAATAGAAAGGTAGCTCTAGGTTAATACTTTTATTCATTCCTCCATGTATATATTTGTTTAGAACAAGTCTAAGCCTGAGGATTTAGCTCAGTGGTGTAAGCGCCTGCCTGGCAGGTATGAGGTTGTGAGTTCAATCCCTGGTAAAAGAACAAGTCTAGAAAGATGCTAAATGTATTTTCATGGGTAAATTTTATTTTCTTTTTAAAAACCTGTTATTATTGTTTTGTGGACTTCTTTTGAAAAATTTGTTTACAGTGAATGATCTCTATATATTCTTTAATAATAAAAACTATAAAAAGGGAAATTATATCTCATTGTTGGGTATTTAAAATTCGAAGTGTAAAGATATTTATCTATCCCTTTTCAATCCCTCACTCTTTGCTTCTAAAATATGAAATCACTTTAATTTTAAATACTTTTAAAATTATAACTTGTTTCTTTTAGACAGTTAAAAATTTATGGTGTTTCTGGTCTTTGGTGTTCAACAAATACAGTATTACATTAATCTCTTAGTATTGTCCTGTAATATTTACTTAAAAGTCCACAATTACAGCAACATTTCTTTTTTTGAGGTTGTTCAGTTGCTTCACTATATTTATGCATCTCTATGGCAGTGGAATTGGTCACTGATAATGTGGACCCTTTATTCTTTCAGGAAAATGGTGTATATACAATTGCAAAATTAATTTTACCAAATAAACAAAAGAATGCAGCAAAAACCCATCTACTACAGGTAAGAACAGAGAATGCAGAGCTTGATTTCTTTAGTGCACTACAAATATATCCATCCCACAAATGCATTTTGTTAAGCAGAGAAGGTTCTGAAAGTTCCAGTAGGAGGCCAGGTGTGGTGGTGCACACCCCTAAGGCCTGCTATTCAGGAGGGGAGGATTGTACAGTAGCAGCCAGGCTGGGCAATTTGGAGAGTTGCTGTCTCATAGCAAAAGGGTTGAGGATGTAACTCCACACTCCCTGGGTTCAATCCCTAATACTGCAGAAAAAAAAAATCACATTGGTATAAGTTTTAAGGAGTGCGCAGCTCCACTACCTCACTGTCTACCCCACTCCCTCCTTCCTGTCAGCATCCTGCTGTCTGCCTGGAAGACAGCTCTCTCTGGGCAGTTTTGTGTGTGTCCCAATATTTAGATCACTGATCAGCGAAATGGTCCAGGTGCGATGTGGCTGGTCCCAGTCATTCCAATGGTGCAGTGGCCAGCCGGGGGCTCCTTTTTTTCAGCCTTGCAAAACATCAGATGTTTATTTTTCTCAATTAAAGCCTCACAGGTCTCTTTCTGAGCGTTCCAGGGAGTGACTGTCGATTGTTCTATTTGGGGAACGCTTCAAACTCTTTTCCTCAAGAGACCAATTTGTCAGGCTTGAGTCCGCTGTGCCTGTGGCTATTTTTATGTCATCATTTCTAGTGTTTATTTTCTCACAGAAACCATATAAATATTGAGGCATACGTAGCAGGGTAGAAACAAAATAAAACTTGAGCTCTGGAAATCTTTGGATGTTTAGTTTTCTCAGCATAGGAGCTTTGCTTCTTGTCTCTATGCTCATTTCGTGCTTTCTGGAATGGAATTAATGGCAAGTACTGAGGAAGACAAGGCCGCGGTCCCCAGTAGTCTACAACGTCAATGCTTTTTAAAATAGGGGAACTACCCCAGGTGTGGGTGGGTTTATTCTCAATTATGTATAAGCTTGGGCTCCAGGCTAGGCCAGCCACTCATGATGAAGAAAGTTTAATGTCTATTTTCCTGATAATTCTGTCCTCAGGATATTTTAATTTGTTAAGCTATTCTTGCAGAATCACATTTTCTTTTATTTCCTAGTGTTACGCGTTCAGAGCCCTGAGGTTTCTCTTTAGTATGGAAAGAAACAGACCACTCTTTAAAAGGTATGAGCTTCTGTGCTTGGAGAAATGTAAAGGGCCATCTGGTTTAGGAGACCAATGGGCTGAATGATTTTCACACACCTGATTTATATGCAACAGTAGAAGAAAGGCCATTGTGCAAGCCATGTGTCTTCAGGTTTCCTAGACTGCATAGATGCTAGTGAGCTCCTGTAGCAACACTGAAAATTAACAAAAATGGGAATGAAGGAGCATAAATCACTGTATCAGTACAGCTCCTCTTAATTTCCTGTGATTGACTATCGTAGTTTTAGTACATGTTCATTAAAGACATTAACATCTTAAATGGATGGCATCAAAATGTATCCTATGCTTGTTTTTGCCCACTTAGAAATTCCAAAGTTAGTCTGCTAGTTTCCCTTATCAGCAGAAAAACAAAGCATTTGTTGGGATACCTCTGGCTCATTTGAAGGGCTGGAGGCCTGTCTAGGGTCCGAAATTCGTGGTGGTGAATGTGACTAAAATGTCACCCTCCTGAGAAGTGCACACTATTGCACACACGTGTGTTCTGTTCACCTTTCAGTTGGCTGGATTAGCCAAAGCACGGGCCCACACTCTCACTGGAATTTCGTTGGCAAGGAAAGTCTTGAGTTAGTGTAGTATCATTTGTTCAGAAAGCGTGGCACCTTTTATGTTGTTACTTTACTTCCCTGTAATATTTGAATTTAGGGAAAAAGGAAGAATGACCAATGGTTTCCCAGTTATAAGTGAATCTGTATTTTTCCCTGTAGACTTTTCCCCACAGACTTGTTTGAAATCTTCATTGACATAGGACATTATGTTCGTGACATCAGTGCTTATGAAGAATTGGTTTCCAAGTTGAATCTGTTAGTGGTAAGTCCTGCATTTTAAATGTCTTGGTAGGCTGCTATGAGGCCAAGATAAGAGTTAGGCACGGCAACTCATTTGATTTTTATTTTTTGGTTAGGAGGATGAACTGAAACAAATCGCTGAAAATATTGAAAGCATTAATCAGAACAAAGCTCCTTCGAAATATATAGGCAACTATGCAATTCTGGATCATCTGGGAAGTGGAGCTTTCGGCTGTGTTTACAAGGTGACTTTGCATGTGGGGAGCAACATTTCGGATATTCTCAAACAAAACAGATGCTACAGTTTCGCACTCATATTCAAGTGAACTGCAGTCATTGTCATTGAATAAAGACATTAAAAATTAGAATATTTTGTTCAACAGGCAGAGATAGCTCCACTGATGTCTTAATTATCAGCTCTAGTAATTGGCTAGTGACGTTTTCAGAGAAAACAGCATTTCTCACAAAAATAGTCAAAATAACATGTACTTATATGTGACACATTCTCAAAACTTATGCTAGGCTTCCTGTATTTACATAGTAAAACCCTGCTCATTATGGCAGACTAGAAAGAAGATAATCTTTTGAGCTGAGGTTAAAGTAAATTCAGCTAGAGTTTTATATGCTCTTTGACTTACTTAGATCACTTGGTTAACCAACAAGTGGCTTTGTTAACCTATTCCTTTCTTACCCTTTCAACTTTAATCCCATTGAGTTCTTTTTCTTCTTTTCTTCTTCTCCTTCTCCTCCTCCTCCTCCTCCTCCTCCGTCTCCTTTCCCTCCTCCTTCTCCTTCTTTTCTTCTTTATTTCAGGTTAGAAAACGTAGTGGTCAAAATCTTTTGGCAATGAAAGAAGTCAATTTACACAACCCAGCATTTGGAAAGGATAAAAAAGATCGAGACAGCAGTGTGAAGAATATTGTTTCTGAATTAACAATAATTAAAGAGCAGGTAAGTATTTTTCTTGTTCCTGAAGATATTTTATTAAATAAATGTCAGCAAAGCACAGTTCTTGTGCTGGTCCTATCCATGCTGTTTATGGACTGGCTCTGTGGGAAGTAATGGGTACTGAGGCATGGTCTTTTCACCAGCTTTTTGCCTCAGGTATGAGGTTGAGCCATAGAAATGCTTTCTGGAGTTTATATTAAGACTATGGAAGCAAAAACAATTGGGCTTATGGCACAGAGTCTGTCACACAGGAATGGTCCTTCTCTTTCCTCGAAGCACAAGCATTCCCTGCTCATGCTAGGGTACTTGGTTGCCTAGTTCCATGTGCAGAACGTGCCTAGGAATTCCCTGACTTCTATCTAGTGGAACCAAGCTGGTAATATTTTCCAGTTGTGGCTTACTAAATCTAAAACTGTGGATTTTCAAGATGGGTTAGTATTTATTGGCATGAAAGAATTAACTATCATTGTGAAGGTTTGTTTGGGAAGGAAGAAGGGACATGTCGGAAGCAGAATGGGATTTCTTTTTGAGATCCGAGAACACGCTGACTTCTTTTGAACCTTCCTCACTTGTGCATTTATTGCTAACACTGTTCATGTAACTCCCATGGAGAGCGCTCAGCCTCTCTGTCCTTTGTTCTCCGCTAGTCACATGTGTGCAGCATCTGTGCTGGAACAAAAAGAGTCCCATCAATGTGGAGTTTAGTCATTGAGATCTATAATTCTACTTCAGTTTATAAATCACAGTGATTGTATCATTAGCAGTTTACTTTACAGTTAAGTTTTATATACTCATATAGTAGGTTAGATTTTTTTTTTTATAGCACTGGAATTGAATCCAGGACCTTTGCACTGAGCTGCATAACCATTCCATTTTTTATTTTTTAGTTTGAGATAGGGTCTCAATAAGTCACTAAGGTTGGGCTTGACTTGAGATACTCCTGCCTCAGCCTCTCAGAGTGCTGTAGTTACACGCATGCACCGCTGCTCCTGGCTAGGTTAGATTTTTTTTTAAAGCTAGTGTTTGCTCGTATTTAGGATAACCTAACCTTTTTCAAGGAGCTGTATCATTATAACACAAAGTAGTATATGTTTTTTGAACTATACTGATCCAGTGTTTAGATCTGGACACAAATCTAGATATAGCCCTTGCCAATGAGCTAGGCCTGGAATATGGTTCTGGTTATTAACTTGGTCTTGTTTTGTTTAAAAGCTGCTGTCTATCTGCTAGGTGTGAGGTACAGCATTTGTTTTACCACATTTCCTCAGACAAGAAAGTGCCCGGAAGGGACTATTTGAGAGGCATCATTTTAGACTTTGCAGTCACTCAAAGCTGTCTAGTTGGTCTCCCTAAAGGAGACCAATCAGTGCAAAAGATAAAAATACTGAGCCCTGAAAGGAGGAGGCAATGGCAGAAAGAAGCAATAGAAATGAAAGAGAGTATGTTTGTTAAGATTAAGTCTTAACACAAGCTGGGTATGGTGGCACATGCTTTTAATCCCAGCACTCTGGAGGCTGAGGCAGGAGGATTGTTGTGAGTTCAAGACCAGCCTGGGCTACAAAGTGAGCTCAGGGCCAGCCTGAACTGCATAGTGAAACCCTGTCTCAAAAAACAGGGCTGGGGATTTAGCTCAGTGGCCTAAGTGCTTGCCTGGCAGGCGTGAGGTTCTGAGTTTGATCCCTGGTACACCCCTCTCCCCCCCAAAAAAAGGGTTAAGCCTAACACAGTGGTCAAGAACACAGAGGCTCGAAAAAGAGACCTGACAGTGCAGTGAGTTATTTCTCTTTCACGTGACAATGCCAAAGTGGGACAACGAGTGGACGGCGTTCTCCGTTCCACGCAGTCAGCTGGGGACTCTGCTCCCTCCTGGACGTCCACGTGAGGCCACTGCTGGGGGTGGGGGCCTAAACCCCGGAGCGCCTGGGTTTCCTTCAGACTCAGTGCGTGACAGGCCTACTCCTGGCTGCAGGAGAGGCCGAGACAGGCGGCCACATTCAGTTACAACTCTGTTGCAAGGGAAGAGGGGCCGGCTAGCAGTTGCCCCTCAAAGAAAGACCAAGAAGAGATACAAGCTATTTATAAAAGTAATGCCCATTTTTCTGAGATAAGACAAATTTCAACTTACCTAGGAACTCAAATTATAAATAAATAACTGCAGAATGTTAGTATTCTTATTCAAAATGGTCTTCTTTAACTTAAAAAAAAAGTAAAGCTTCCATTCATATCCTTAAGCAAAGTTCACATTAAGGAGAAATTGCATCACATCCTATAAGAAAATGACGAGGAAGACTGTATTTGCAGCTACCACAATGGGTGATCAGAGGATTGCAGTAGATCGAATCTAACTATGAACTTCACAAGGAGCATGGGCATTCAGAGTACATTGGCAGGCGGGGGGAGGGCCAGTGGACGGTAAATTACTAAAACAGATTTAGATATTAAGAGTGAGATACTTAACTGAATACCAAGTGTGAAAGATTCTTGATGAACTGGCCTTGCAGGGTTCTTGCTGAAATTGTGCATGCCAAGCATGAGGGGTAGTTGGGAAGAGCAGTCGCCCAAGTCCAATTAAGTATGGCAAGGGGGAGACCTTGTCAACTAGTCCAGTGTGGTAATCTCCACTAGCTCTTAGATTATTTCACTTTCATATTAATCATTGTGTAGAACATTGAAATAGTGTAGACACAAACTATATACATACACATGTCTATATATGTGGAAAGAACTAAAAAAGCAATGGATATCTGTATCAATGTGTATTGACACAAATTACTTCATTTTGCTGGTTTTTCCCCCTTTATTCAGTCTTTGTGGTATTGGAAGGCACTCTGTGACTTCTTAAGGCTCTATTTAGTTCTATAATTCTGTTTTACTTATGTAGTAAAGCAGAGTTTTTGTTTCATAAAACCATATAGATCATTGGTACTTTCTATTTAATTTTGTAATCAACAGATTTTTAAAAAACTCATAGAAATCTCAGATGATATCTTGAAATGCTCATTTTTTAAAGCATAATAATTAATGAAATAAAATTCTGTGAAATAACTGTGTTTGAAGTAGATAATAAATGTTTGTGATTTATTTTCTTGTAGCTTTATCATCCTAACATTGTACGTTATTACAAAACATTTCTGGAAAGTAAGTATGACTTTTTGTGGTGGGATTTCTAATTAGGGAAAAGTGTCTTTGTAGCTTATGTATTTTCATATTGGAATGTCATGAGCCAAACTAAACTATTTTCTTTAATTTTTGTTACTAGCACGACAATAGGTGATTTCAAGCATCATTTTCTTGACCAATCAAATCATGATGCAATTATCTGAAGATAACCATAAGTAATTTAGATGCCCATAGAAAAAAGGCTTTTCATCAACAAACCAAAATAATTATTATCGCTATTTTTAATATACCAAAAATTACTTAATAGAATCAGGAGGTAAAATTGAAGGATGATGGTCTCTTTATGAAAAATTAATAGCAGTTTGTGTTAACTCAGACATTTTCTCACCCCCAAAATAAATTGGTTCGAGATTTCTTCCGCATGAAGTTCATATTAATGACACCAGATGGCGATAGAACCTTGGTTTATTCTGCCAACAGGCAGTCTCTCAAGTATGGTAAAATACCCAGTCAAAATACTAGGACAGTCTGAACAACTACTGTGAATATAACAAAACACAGTGTATTGATTATTGTTAGTCTCCTACTAGTCTGCTTTGAAACTCTGTTTTATTGTTATTTCTTACTTTTTCCTGTTTAAAATTTAAAAAAATAAAATAAAACAAAAACATTAAGACCGACTCCCAACCCACACCACTTAACCAAACCGACCAAACCAAACCAAACCAAACCAAACCAAACCAAACCAAAACAAACAGCAACAACAACAAAAAGGCCAAGACTGCTGATGGAAATAATGTAATAATGAAACTTAGTGATCGAACCAATATGAAATTTTAAAATAAATCTCCATCTGAAAAAAGATTTGAAGAATAAAAGGCAACAATTATTGGGACTTTTTAATTGCCTCTTTATCAGTGCTACCATTATTTAAGAAAACCTTTTGTGTGCTATTGCATTTCCTACCATCTCACCCATCTTCCTTTTCCTGTGCGACTCAGAGGAACTCTGTGCTGACATTCCCACAGCCCCCTTAGTCACAGTCCTTGATACTGGAATAATTCCCCAGATTTTGTGGATATCCCCTCAAAAAAGGCATCAAGATTGGCTTATGACTTGTACTAACATAACACGACTTATCTTCTTATAATAACAAAATACAACTGTTTAACAGCCTGGAAGCCTCCAGAATTAATTGGAAGTAACTTAAAGTAAGTAAACTGTGATGCTACAGATTAGAAAACTGCAATAAAGGGAAATATAAGGTCAGAAAATTTGAAAGTAATGCTAGAGATAAGGTTACAAATGTAATAAACATTTCTTAGAATAATGAAAAATTTGAAGCAATGTGGTATCTCTGTACAGAAGAATGATTAAATAAATTATACTTTATCCTTATTGTACAATAATATGGCAGCCGACATTAAGAATAACGTGCATCTGTGTACACTGAAATATAAGACTATGTAATGGAAGCAAGTGTATATTGCAGAACATACAGTGTTCCATTTCTGTTAATATTGTGTACATGTATATTTTATGCACATCCAGAAGCACAAAAGGCACTTAATACATATAATTGTCAATAGTTTCATATTGGTTCTAGTGGAGGAAGTGGAATTCACTTGTTTGTTGGCATCCAAAGTAAAGATACAAGTACAAACGTTGTTTGAGATTCTCAGTGTCTATAACATTAAACCAAGAGAAGATCAGCTGTTCTTGCTCTTGAAGGAACAACAAAAATTATGGGTGGTATTTTCAGTTGTGTCATAGCAAGACCATGGAATGATTTTGTGTAAAGTCCTGTGAAGTAGGTCTGTGAGACTCCAAAAAGTGTCAATTAAAATGCATTTTTTTGGGAAAGTCTGACTTGATCTAAGGGTAAATTTTAGACTCTTAATAGGAGAGGTGTGTTTACATGTTCTTTAGTCCCCCATGACTTGGAACTGTTTGCTTATTCTCTTTGGTACTTTCCAACTATCCCACATCCTGATGTACATACAACATGAAAATATTACCAGTGTAAACATGTACTAGGGCATTGCCTGTAGCATAGACAGATAGTTGCTGGGCTTCAGTTTTCCTGAGACCCCTGTACCTACACCCCATCAAGTGCTACAGGGGCCCCCATCTTTGTTGATCTCAAATTCTTTCTCATTGGCATGCCTTTGCAATATATAATAATTACATTCATTTTAGGAAATTGATATGTATACATCTTGTATCCTGACCAGTTGTGATATACTTTCTTTAGTGTTGTGCTCCGTACACCCATTCTGAAGCTCAGATTCTAATGCCTAAGTGTTTCTTTTTTCAAGATTCTATGTTTACTTTGAATTTCTATGACCCATTTTGTACTTTTTCTATAGATGACAGGTTGTATATAGTTATGGAACTTATAGAAGGAGCACCACTTGGAGAACATTTCAGTTCTTTGAAGGAAAAACAGCACCATTTCACTGAAGAAAGATTGTGGAAAATATTTATACAGGTATAACTTTTCTTTTAAAAACTTTTCACAGTACAGTAAAGTTTTGACCTGATTTCTTAGAGGCATATAGTGGTCATCATTGGTTATGTGCATTCTGGAGGAAATAAAGTTTGTTTCTTATTCTTCTTTCAAGTTGTGCTTAGCTCTTCGGTACTTACACAAGGAAAAACGGATTGTCCATAGAGATCTGACACCAAACAACATTATGCTGGGGGACAAGGACAAAGTGACCATTAGTAAGTATAAAAATCTTAAGCCTTTAAACAGAGAATTCCTGAATATTATTCTA
>RJWM01022882.1:0-33048 GCA_004363535.1 Dasyprocta punctata | reverse complement strand
TCTATCTATGTGTAACATATAGAATGGTGGTTTTTTGGAGAAATTTGTAGTACACACATATATAACTCAATTCACTGAGAGAAGCATTTGTATTGACACCTAATTATAAGAAAATGTTACAAATCTCCCAACTTATCATGCTTCATTATTTGCTTTGAATTAAGCTCTGGAAATTTTTCTTGATTCTCTCAGTTATGACAAAGTTTCATCTTTCATTCTTTTTATTTAACTTAATCTATAGGCAGGTGTGCCTAGTTTTTACCAATTGTCTTTGGTCCTGTGTATTGAATGGCCATTCCAGTAGTATATTCCTGGCACATTCTATATTTTAGTGGAGAGAACAAACTTACCTTAGCTGAACACTCAATTCACAGAAAGTCTCTAAACAGCACTGAAATACAGAAAGTGTCAGGTAAGAGCTAGAGCAAACCTACAAATTCTTCCTTTTGGCAGTCTTAGAGTCTCTGTCTCATGATGGAGTCTTTCTCACTTCAAAGTAGCTTTCAAGTGTCACTTGTTTTTTACTCATTTTGGATAGATTTAGCTTAGTATACTTGTGACTCACAGTATTGTACACTTTGGGGAAGTGGCATTGATAGTCATGGTATAGAAAATCATGACAGGGAATGCGTAGACTATAAAAGGAATCATTTCTGACTTAGAACCTGCCCGCAGATGCATCTACTACCAAGGTCATCAACTCAAGTGCACTGTAAATCCTGCAGTCAGATTTAGTGTCTGGGCAAACCTATGGTATCGTCATAGACAGCTGGGTTTTTACTGTCTTTATGTGACAGAAGAGGCCAGGGTTTTCTCCAGCTTTATAAAAGCAGCACTCTCATTTTTGAAGATTTTACCTGATTAATTTACCACCTCCTAAAAGCAGGTCACTAGCCAGAGTTGGGAGAGCTGTGTTCATGTAGGTAGGTAGATAACTGGTTACAGTCAAAGCCAAACAGCAAATGAATATTGGGATAATTAACATATGCAAGCATCAGCAAGTCTTTTGAAAGACCATGAGCCAGGACTTTCTTTTGTAACCTGGTTCATGATATCCTAGCTCAGCTCTCAAGAGCTTAGCATTATTTTCCAGTCCCATAGTACTCCTTCCCCATTTGGGAAGGAATGATGTATAATTCATTTGTGCATAGTTCAGGTGAATTGTCTTTGTCCTTGCAAATAATACTGGCCTTAAAGGGAAGGACGTTTGAGGCATTTTCAAGTCTCCATATATTCTGAATTAAAGTCAAGGTGGACTATCTTGAGACTGCCACAAACATACTGAGTTAGACTGGTCAGAAGCAACAGATTTAGAATGCAATTACTGGTACAAAAATGGAAACAAAAAAGAAAAGAAGAAAGACAGGGAGAAACAAAAGGAAAAGAGAAAAAGAAACAAGCAAACAGAAGGGAGAACGAAAAAAGAAAGAAGGAAAAGAAACAAAAGGAAGAAGAAAAGGATAGAAAAGAAAAGAAAGATAGAAGGGGTAAAGTCCAGGATAATACCATATTAGAAGGCAACAATACAGGAAAAAATACACAAAGAAATCTTGTTACAAGCAATAAGATGCATAAGTTTTCACTTATATTTTATAATTTCCAAAGGTATATGATGAGCACTGCCTTGGTGGCCTCACTTTATCATGAGTTTCTAATGCCCCCAAATGATTACATTGAGAAAGAATTCTTACTAGGTCTCAAGTTGGTCTGGCAGAGCCCATATTTTAATCCTCCTGCTTCAGCCTCACAGCGTGCTTGGATTATAGATGTGCTTACCAGGCTTGCTACTCGTATTTTGACATGTTTCTTACAATGGGATATGTTACACTTGCAGGTGCAACTATAATACTAATCCTATTATCAGCTTCTATTGTTGTAATGGATATTTAAGAATATCATTGTGTTTAATGTGGACACTCAAGTATAGGGATAATACTTGTTTTTCCAAGAAGCTCACTCAGTATTTAATCCAGAGAAAGATAAAAAAGAAAACTATGAAGAAAATACACAGATGGAGGCTGTGGATTCTCCTGATATTAATATCCATATCTTAGTAGATTCATTACCTTTTACACACAGACATCTTACATAATTTCTTGAAGATAATAGTATATTTGCAGGTGTATTGGAGGTTTTGTGTATGATTGTCTCATATTAATCCTCAGTCAATTCTGTTATCAGCATATGATAAATAATAATAAATGTTACATTATCGTTTGTTTTATTTTTTCCCATTTTTCCCCAGACATGTTGTGTGTTTTTTGTGTAAGAGGGATTAAATGCTCAGTCCAGGGGCAAGAACTCTGCAGGGGCTTTGATCCTCCTGGAGCCCTAAAATCATACCACTTGTCTCATTTATTTAAGCCCTCTCTGTACACTCGTTCGGAAGATTAGGGACCTAGGCTGGGTGCTCGATACCATCTGCAACAAAATAGTTACAGAGTAAATGTATTTGTTGAGTGTAGTTTCTTGGATAGACTGAACTTGGGTGGATACAATTTAAGATAAGCAAATATATCATGGTACATACTTAGTAATCATTCATAATTGGTTCTATTAAACATGCTAACTTCTAAGAATCTGCTAAATGTAACTCATTAAATACCTTTTTGTTTATTTCCAATTTATCCCTTCATCATTTTGGTTAGAAGATTCTGATAGTTGTTTGACAAATTGATAGGAGTTTGTTAAAACAAGTGAGATAGCGGGGCGTGGTGGTGCTCACCTTTAATCCCAGCACTGGGGAGGCTGAGGTAGGCAGAGCGTTGTGAGTTCGAGGCCCGCTTGGGCTACAACGTGAGCACAAGGCCAGCCTGAGCTACATAGTGCGACCCTGCCTCAAAAATCTAGGGCTGGGAGTTTGGCTTAGCAGCTTAAGTGCCTGTCTGGCAGGCACGAGGCTGTGAGTTCGATCCCCAGTGCCACAAAAAAAAAAAAAAAAAAAAGTGAGATAACAAACATCAGAACTGTGCTCTCTATGTGACCCAGCATTTGCAAAGTCAAAATACATTTTCATTTTCACAGTGTTTTTACGATTTAGGCAAGCACTGCATCATTTCCTTTTGTATTTAATGAACTCCTTGGTGGGACTGTTTAATTGCTCACATATAATCTTTCTCATGGGAAAATTAAAATCAGAATTTGGGTTCTTGTGAACTGATCTAAGATCAAAAACTGACTCGGTTGCTTCAGACTGATGCACAAAGGGAGGTACAAATCACTTTCATGAATGCGGAAAGGCTACCCTACCTGGATTATGAAAAGTGTTAAAATGGACGGTTTTGTTTTGCTGTTCTTAAACTGTCAAATTCATCATTTTGAACTTAGGCCTGCAGCAGTGTAGTGACAAGTTGAGAGAAAGCTACTGATCTGGTAAGCACTCCCATTAGGATTCCTGGACCCTGCAGCTGACTGGGATTTTAATTCCTCACCTTTGTGACCACTTACCGCACACACAGACAGCAGACTTCTTGATAGCAAGGGTGCCTGGAATTGTGCAGGTCGTACATCTTCCAAGAGTTTCCAATAATAGTAAAGACAACCACGAACCACTGTTGAGTACATGTTATTCTTAAAATGAGCTTCTGCTTTATTAGGTGCTTAATAGATATGTAAGTGTATTATTCTCAGGAATGCTCACTATTTTTTAAAAAATGAACTAAGTAAGATATGACGATTGGTTTTATATATAACTATTTATTTTGGGTTATGGTAATAAAATCAAGAGTTTTCAGTATATAAATATCAGTACTGATAAGCGTTGTAGGTTGACTTTAAAGGAAAGAATCGAAATACAGTAATAGAATTCAATATGTATACTTTACAGCAACATTATATCATTTTATGGAATTCATTTCGAAATTTCCATTCTCTCATGCGAATTTTATAAAATGAGTTAATCAGCTTTCTTTTTTAACTTTTTCTAGTGTTTTGTTTTGTTATTTTCCTTTCATACTTCCTTTTGGATTTCATATCTAATTTTGAAACCTTTAAGTTTTTTGCAATCTTGATGCAAGCAACATACCTGAAAGATTATTAGAAGTATAATTCTCTACACAGATTGATTTTTTTGGTCACATTTAATTTTGTGATCAGAAACACAAGTCTTATCAATATATGGTACTTTACAGAAATAATCCCAGACCTTAGGGAGTCTGAGGCAAGTTCAAGACCAGCCTGGCCAATTTAGCAAGGACTTGTCTCAAAATTAATATATATATTAGGGTGGTTCTGTAGCTCAGTGTGAAGACCATGGGTTCCAGACCCATTCAGGTACCACAAGCAAATAAACAAACAAAGAGAATCTTCAGTAGAAAACACCTTCAGCGAAAGTGTTCTTGTTCCTCAGGGGTCCAAAATAGGAGCTAGTTTAAGCATTGTCCCTAAAAACAAAACTCTTTTTTATATAATGTTGATTTTTCATACTTATCCAAAGAGAGGATGGCAGTACAAAGGAGCACTTTGACCCCACCTTCACTCCCAGGCCCTGGATGTCATCCTATCATCACAGTCTCCAACAGTGGCCAGGGCTCCCTCTGTGGTCAGTTTGTAGTCTTGTCTCCTATGTCTGCAGACAGAAGTGGGAGTTGGAGGCACAGAAACTTCAGGAAGGGAGAACTCCAAAGAGCTATTATTCAGTGATGCTTTCCTTCTCCAATTGAATCTCTTTTTAAATATTTAAAATACTCACGTATCCCATATTTTTAACTGATATGTGAAAACTGCGCATTTGGTTGATAATAACAAATATCGATGTTTGGTAAAACTAAAATGTATCATAACAATGAAATATTAATTGCTAAACTTTCATTTCAAACCCAGCCTGCCCAATTTAGTGACTGAGACCATCTCCAAATAAAAAAAAAAATAAATTAACTGGTGGGAATGTAGTTCAGAGTGAAGGCCCTGGTTTCAATCACTAGATTACTAAAAGAAAAAAAGTTACAAAGTTGAATTTCAAAGGACTTTAAATGTGTTAACTCATTTATTACTCATTAGGCTTCTTTAGGCAAGTGCTGCTACAAAATACAACTTACAAATCAGAAAATGAAAACACAGAAAATGGAAACTGTGCCTGGTCCCACACATAAGCAGCAGAGCTGCGCATCACACTGTAAACCCCCAGTGTCACTGTGCTTAGTACTGGATAAAAAAGCAGGACTGACAATTCTAACCATTCTATGAAGGAAGTTCCAAAGTTTGACACTGTTTCTTCTATTTGTTTGTTTATCAGAAAGCAAGTTTTCAGTTGGCCTGAAAATGTCAGTTCCTTTTCTAAAATAAATGAGAAAAAGTCCTAACAATATTTTAAAGAACTTTGATAATTAAACTAGATTAACAGTTCTTTGAAAATTATAATATCAAAATAATAATGCTGCAGAGGTTACATTTACCCAGAAATAGTTTAATATAATCACTTTTGAAAAAGAAGAAATATAGGAAAAATATCCCTGTGATAATGCAAAACCCACAATTTTTATTGTATCAATATTGTAAACATTGTATACAGAAAATAACTTCTGAGGTACTTATGATATAGGAAAAATGATCCCAGACCTCCAAATGATATGGGAGAATGAAACTCCCAACCTACTGTATGTCCAGTGTGAGTTCATGTTCTCTAAAATCGAAAAATAAATTTTAGGAACAACAGAGGGTAAGAGCAGAATATATTTATTGAGAGAAAGAAAGCTTCTGTCTGAGGGACAAAAGGGGGCCCAAGCGGGTTGCCAAAGACTGTCATTTTTAGGGACTTTTATAGAGTAATACCATGAGGTTAGACAGGTCCAAGGTAGGGTAAATGGGAACCTGCAAGGTGGGCATAAGGTGGGACATAACTACAGTTAACCAATAATACTAAATGCTCAGGTAAAATTGATTATTAAATCAAGGACCAATGGAGAAGCGAGTCACGCAGTAAGTGGGGATGCTTAATGACAATGACTCTTCCTGTAGGTGGTTGGCATGCTGACTCCTGACTTCCTCAGAGTGATAGGGAACTATTTAGAATACCAGTCCTTAGGATATGGGTGTATTTGTTCTGCCTTTTGTCTTGAGATCTGGTCCACAGCAGGAGGTGCCTGTCTCCTCAGAGGTTACAAGGCATCAGAACTTCTGCACTGGCTTCTTCGAGGACCTAGCCCTGTCTGATTGCCTATAATATTTTTATCTAACTCAGTTTCCTGTAACTCTTATACTCTTCTTCTTTATTCTAAGTGTGTGCAAAGTTCTACTAAAGATGTTCAATTTTATTCAAAATCTGCACCGATTTGAGGAACAGGCAGAAGGTATAGATGTTGATAATGTTAGACTGAGGCAAGTTATGGGATGAAGCATATGAAATAGAAAAAAATATGTATATATGATATGAAGATATTTCGGTATGAGATTCTATGAGACAGAGAATTATTTCAATGCATAAGCAAGAAAGCAGCATTAAATATATTTTGCCCTGTAACTCTACAACTACATTCAGATAGCTCTTGTGATCCAGCTGGAAACAAACTAGGAGACCAGAGGGAAGGAACCCAATTAAGAGGTTCAGTTGAGGAAATAGAGATGGCATTGAAAACCAGAATGCTGGACTGGGTGTGTATTTCAGTGCTAGAATCCTTGCCTAGTTCTGGAATTGAACTCCAGGACATAAAAAAAGGTCAATGACATTAAAGCAGAAAATTTGGGTATTTTCACATTTCCCATGATTGGCTCACTGGCTCTTGGCAGGGTAGGATCCTTATTTAGACCAGAAGCACAGGTAATAATGATGTACACCGAATCAGGAACCTAGGAATGCACACAGCCTTGGAAAGTGATATCCACTGAATCTTTAGAGTTGATATGTTTATGTGCCTTTTCTCTAACCATTATTAAACTGGACATGTGATTTGGAGTGGACACAGGAACGCTGTCATTGTGCAGGTAATAAGTTCAGAAAAGGAACAGGATTCCTTACCTGGAGGAGAGGATTTGATAAGGAAGAAGTCGGTTCTGAAGGAAGCCCTAGGAGAGGCTGCTAGGTGACTGAGGGCACAGGGGGATTGGGAGAGAATCCAAGGAAGGCGAACAGAAGTCAGAGGAAGTGACACGTTTAAGAAGAAAGGTGAGTTTTACCACTTGATATAGAAGTGTCTGCATTTTGAAACATCTTTGAATTAAACATCAAGAGTCTAACTTGCAATGTTGAACAAAGTAGCGTTTTATGTTTTAGGAAAAAGCTCCCAGCTCAGTAGGCTGACGTGATGAAGTGAGTGGGCGAAACAGAGCGGATGCCTGAAGGGAAGCATCACAATGCAATGAAGAGAATAAAGGCAGCAGATACAGGAACATTTGTTTCAAAGACAGATTTGATTGAAGCACTGCTACCTGGTGAAGGTTTAGAAGGGAAGAGGATTAGTCAGAGCACAGGGACCTTAACTGGCACAGTGAAGTTGTTGAGATTAACTTCAGAGGGCAGGAGCTCCTTTTCCCCAGAGAAGGAAGCAAGGGAGGGAGAAAGAGCAACACGAATATATTCAAAAACTTGGATGAAGACTCATTTTCTGTTATCTATTTTTATCTGAAAATTAAAAATTACCTTCTGTGATTGAGAAAAAAATTGTAAAATAAAACCTTAAAATTGTGAAGGATTAGAATAGTTATTTTTACATGAGCATAATGGTTGTGTGTATCATGAAATACATAAATACAAGTGTATGTCTCTTTGTGCTCTCTCACTCTTTATGTGTATATATAAGCACATTACATATGTATATATTTACTATATGTATATTCACACACAACCTAACAAAACCTAAAAGAGTGACACATAAAAATGTAAAATATACATGTTCAGTATTACTATATCATGCATTCATTGTTTCAAGTTTTATAGCTGGAACTAAACAGGTTTCTAAAATCTCTAATTTTAAAGATAACAAATTCAGAAATAAATGGCAAATACCTATGAAATTTCATTTTTCCACAATGGGGAGAAAAAGCAATTATCTCTAAGCTGGACAAAATGCTCATGGACAAGTATTTGCATTAGGAATGCTTTTCTGTACTTTGTATGTAGTAAATTAGAACAAGAAGAATGAATGGTAGAATTAATTTAGAGGGATGAGTAGCTAAGCTTATTTTATTTTTTGTTGTTTTGCCTTGTTTTGTGATTTTCCACTATGTAGGGAATGGAAATAGTATTGGCTACATTTACTATATACACATAGTTGGCCATAATAAATTTGCAAGCATGGCAAATTTTTACTCAATAATTAACACACCAGACTAAGAGCAAAATATATGCTTGGATTCATGAAGAATGGCTACACTGCCACTTATTATCACTTAATGAGTGTGACAGAGCATATATTGAGGCTGTGGGAGGATATTCATTTAACTCTTGTATTTCATGAGAAACATCCATCATTCACATGTCTACATAACAAAGCTGAAACATGTTGAGCAGGTCCCATGCCCCAAATTGCTTAGCTAGTGTGGATGGCCTAGGAGATAGTTACTGAGAAAACTTGCTCTGAATCTTTGTTCTCTCTGTTTTATAAGTGGACTTCAAATCACTTGAAAGAATTCTTTGGCACCTCATAGGGGAAAGGCACAGCTCAAAGCACTAAAACCCAGATCTACCCCATCCAAAAGCCTTTGCCTGGAGCAGTAACACTGTTCACCGTTCTGGAAATGTGCAGGAAGGCATGAAGGGGAACAGAGGTCCTGTTTTCAGAAGTTGCTTCACCAAGGTGATTATCTACTATTTCTTGATATGGATGATGAATGAGAAAATGAAAGTATTTAAAGTGAAATTGCAAGTTTAATTTGTGCACATGACTTGATGATGGTGCTGTTCAGTGTTGAAAATAACAATTTTAAGAAGGCAGGTGGTAAATTCCTCATTTAGGTTAAAATATTTCAAAGTATGCTTTGAACTCACTAACTGTAGATAAACCTCCTTTCTGTAAGAATGTGCAAGAGGATTTAGAGTCACTGTTGTATGATTTTGACTTTTTGCTTTTATCTCTGCTTAACCTCCTGATATTGCTACCATGTCTATCTTTACTCTGTTACCACTGCAGACACCCAGAAGCATTGCTGATGATGAACTTGGAGAATGGCAGTGTGACTGCAGAGTTCCTTCTCGTGGGGTTCAGTGACCATCCAGGACTTCGGCATCTACTGGTTGTGGTGTTTTTATCTATTTACTCTGTTACCTTGATTGGGAATGTTGGCATGATTTTATTAATCACATCCAGCTCCCACTTGCACACCCCAATGTACTTCCTCCTCTGCGTGCTCTCCTTTGTGGATACAAGTAACTCTTCTATCATTGCCCCCAAATTACTCGTGAACTTGATTTCTAATGACAAGACCATTTCTTACAATGGCTGTGTTGCACAGTTATATTTTTTCTGCTCTTTGGCTGACACAGAGTCTTTCCCCTTGGCTGTCATGGCCTATGACAGATAAAGAGCAATCTGCAACCCCCTGCTTTACACCGCTATTATGTCCAAGAGACTTTGTTGCCAGCTTGCACTTCTAGCATTTTTGGGGGGCACTATAACCTCAATCATTCACACCACTAACACTTTCCTTCTAGACTTCTGCTCCAAGGAAATAAACCATTTCTTTTGTGATATTTCCCCACTCTTCTCTCTGTCCTGCACTGACACATACACGCATGACGTCATTCTGGTGGTGCTTGGTAGTTTGACAGAAGCTATTGGTCTTCTAACAGTTCTCCTCTCTTATGTCTATATTCTAGCAGCCATCCTTAAAACAGGTTCAGCAGAAGGAAGAAGGAAAGGATTCTCCACCTGTGCCTCACACCTGACAGTGGTCACTATTTATCATGGCACTATTATCTTTGTTTACTTGTGCCCAAGTGTTGGTCATTCAATGGACATTAACAAAGCGAGCTCTGTGTTCTATTCATTGGTTATACCCATGCTGAACCCCTTCATTTACAGCCTAAGGAACAAGGATGTCAAGAATGCCTTTAGAAAAATTATTAACCCCAAGAGCCTATCTTAATGTAAGAAACGGGCCAAGCACTTTGAACAGTGTTCTTTGACTTCTGTTTCTGTCTTTTTTAAAGTTAATTTAATATGGAAATTTCCCACAACTGTGGATAGTGAGTTCCTGACCACAGAGGGGGGCCAGAGCCTCACATTCAGCTTGACTCTCTCATATATTTGCCTGATATTATTATCTGTATTATTTTAGACTGTAAATCTTTAATATATATTTCAGAGGAAGATTCACCCTTCACTTTATCTTCCACTTCCATATCTTTATTCCTTTTCTCTTCCTTCTCCAAACATTTCTAAAAAGTACTTACAGCAGTGGATAAATAATTGACATATCAGAATTTTCTTCAATGAAAGAAAATAAAAGTGATTTACAAACTTTTTCATCAATTGATTTGATTTCCATGTAAATACATGCACATTGTAACTTACCTGTCCAAACCTACTCATTTCAAAATGTTTTTCTCGAATTTTGACCCATGCATATTGCTTCGTGAATTTCCCTTCACTTCCAAATGATAGTTTGTACTCTAAACCTCATTACAACTTTCGGTACATTCTGAAGACACTCACATATTTTGAGTTATCTTATGGTACTCTGTATATATGTCCTATCCCTCTACAATGATGATTCATTAATCTTATTCATTAGTCTCATGCTTCTTCATCACAGTACCTACCCCAGCCTGCATGCTGAGTAAATATTTATGAAACAAATACAAGCTTAGTATAGATTGTAATTGGTCAAGATTATATGCAGTGGGGGAAAACAATATAGAGAAACTAGCCATTCCTCTTGAATTACTTCGACTTCCTTCTCCACAGTGGTACTGTGTGTGCCATTTATCAAATACAGTGAGTTTTTGAAAAATCATTTGTAAGCAGTTTACAACTAAATTAACTTCTGATTAAATTAAATTCTGCTTCATAAAACATTTTCTCAAGAATCCACAAGGTCTGTAACCTCTTGATCTATAAGTGCACAGAGCTAAATTCTGAGGGAAACCTGCTCCGAGAACCAGGGATGGGAACTGGAGTTACGAAGGTTGGGAAGACGGTTCTGGTGACTGCTGAAGCACACACTTTGGGAAAGTGGTTGGATAGTAAAGATAAAGGTCTCAATCCAAAAACGAGAGAAAGCAGAGGTAGAGAGGATGAATTAAACAAAAAGTCATCGAGATTGAAAATAAATTCTGGATCATAAGTTAAGGAATAGTGTTCTTCAATGAGTTGGAATGAATTTTCATTTTTAAAAAATGTCCATAGAGATCAGCAGTGTAACAGGGCTTCAGCTAATGTCAACTTTTGATAGCGATGACAAGAATGGTGTCCAGTGGTTGAGGAGGACTGCGTGCTTTGCACGGAATACTCAGCAGAAGTAGTCTCTGAAAGCCTTGTGTTCACTACAGTAGAGAAATTGACTCTTTTGTTGCTAGGTGCCATTCCAGCCGTGGCCCTTGGGATGGGGCTACACAGCACCCCATGAATGAAGTACTGTGGGATTAATGATCCAAACTCAATTCCTAAGAACATGGGTTCTGGGGTTGAGATCAGAGCATAGTTTCAGGCTGATTTGCTATGGAGAAACCTTTACTCGGGCATAACCAGAAGTGAAGGCAGTGTCAGAGAAACGTAAGTCCTCTGAGTGTTGGGCAGAGACCGTCTTCTTCTTTTTTTTTTTTTAAGAGAAAAAAAAAAAAGAAAAGAAAGACAAAATGTAAAAGAGACAACAACAACAAATCCAATAAAATAATATTATAGGTTTACAAAACAAGATGATAGGAATTTGACAGTGGTTGTAATATTGCATATGGTTACCTTCAAACAGGTTGTTTAGATTAACAGATATAGATATGTAAAATTTATCTAATCATGAGTATTAACTGTTCTTTTCCAACAACTAATACATTTAGTAGTATAGTCATTTTAGCTATCCTATGTACACATATATACAAATTTATCTCTTTTCCTTTTTCCTTTTCTTCTTTCCCCCTTTCCCCTGTCTCAATTACTTTTCCTTTTTGAGAAGTTTCTTACCCTTACACAGTATTATTGATTTTGAATTGTATATACTTTTTTGGTTTCTTGCACTAGGGAGACAATACGGTATTTATATATGTGAGTTTGATTTATTTCACTTATGAGTATGGTCTCAAGTCCTGTCCATTTACTTATAAAAGTCTTGATGCAATCTTTCTTGATAGCTGAGTAGTATTCCATTGTACAAAAATATCACATCATTTTTATCCATTCCTTGATTGATGGGTACTTGGGTTGTTTCCAAGATTTGGCTATTACAACTTGTGTTGATATAAACATGCATGCACATATATCACCATGGTATGAGGTCTTCAGTTCTTCTGGGAAAATGACCAGAAGCAGGATAGCTGGGTCAAATGAGATCTCTAATTCTAGCTTCTTGAGGAATCTCCACGCTGATTTCCACAGTGGTTGCACCAGTCTGCACTCACACTAATAGTGGAGAAGAGTTTCTTTTTCCCCACAGCCCCCCCAGCATTTGTTATTGGTTGATTTTTTTTTATCTTGGCCATTCTTTCTGGGGAGAGATGGAATCTCAGTGTTGTTTTAATTTATCTTGCCTGAATTACCATTGATATTGAACATTTTTTCATGTATTTATTTGCCATTTATATTTCTTCCTCTGAGAAGTGTGTATTCATCTCAGATGCCCATTTTTGGATTGGGTCCTTGAATTTTAGGGGCCTGATTTTTTTTAATTCTTTATATGTTTTAGATGTCCTTTGTCTGAGGGACAGGTGGCTAAAATATTTTCCCAATTCTTGGGTTTTCTTTTCACTCTGTTGGAGATTTCCTTTGACATGCAAAATCTTTTAATAAGATGAGATCCTAGTTGTTGATTCTGGGAAGTATTTCCCATGCAGTTTGATTTTTGTTCATGAACTCTCTGGGAAAAGATCTTCAAACATGGCCCAAGGGTACATCTATAGCTGGAGTCTGGTCACTTAGCTGAGCAGGCTCTGAGGAGCACAGAACAGAGAGACCTGAGACTGCATTTCAGTACCTGATCTAAAGAACAGCAATACCCTTCCTGAACAGCTGGTAAGTCAGTTCCTGACAGTTGGCTCAAGTGCTCAGAGAGACTCTCTATCCTTTTTGTTGTTGTTGTTGTTTTGTCTTTTATCAAGACGGAATTTCACTATGCAGTTTAGGCTGGCCTTGAACTCACTTTGTAGCCCAGGCTGGCCTTGAACATGCAGTGATCCTCTTGCTTCAACCTCCTGAGTGCTGGGATTACAGGTGTGCACCACCATGCCCCACTGCATAGAGACTCTCTTAACCAATGCCAGGTATGACTATAAGTACCTGAAAGACATATAGATACAAACTTGTGTGGCTTATGTTTAACCCTTGATTAAGAGATTAAATTTGAGTATTGTCACACAAGGAACAAGTAAGTGACAGATCGAATCCTTGTGTGTCTCATTCTAACATCAAAGTACTTTCCTTAGAATCTCTCCTATAGTTAATGCTTTCTAAAGACAAAAATATAACCAAACACAAAGAAAATAATTCTTTAAAATATGTGAAATTATTAAGTCAATGTTTTTAAAGGAAAAAGTTATGTGACTTTATATCAATGATAGACAATGATAACTATTTTAAATATGAGTATGCCTAGTTTTTTATAGCTTTCAATATATTTACTGTCTTTCATAAACTATATTGGGTCAGCAAGGTGTTTATAGAAAAGTGTATCATTTGCGATTAGAGAGGAAACTAGTATTTAAGAAATGGCACCACATGTTTATTCCTTTTGGACAGTCAGTACTACAAGACAAATATCCCGTTGAAATTGCATATCTTTATAAGCGTATTCATTCATATGATGTTTTGAAATGTATAACATCAATATATTTTATAACTAAAAGAACACATAAAATTTAGAAAGAGAAATTGAATTGAAAGCACTGTAATACCCTCATATTCTTTTCATGACCACAACCTAATAAAAGAATCCTCTTGAGAATCTAAAGTTTTGTGCCTTTTTCTGTAACTACATTAGTCAATAAGTAATTACATTTTGAAGGACAAATCTAAATCACTAAATTTAATGCCTGTAATATATTGTGGGATTAGCTAACTTCGGTCACTCATAAATGATCACTGTCGACACGTTATTTAGAATAAAGTGCCAGTTTATTTTTCAGATACACAGAGACACTATGAAATGTTACAAAATAAAACACTAATGTAAATACAAATATAACATGCTCTTTTCTGTTTTTCCACTGAATAAATATTTGTGTCAATAATTCTTTCTTTACAGTTTAAACTGTGTTGACTCAAAGCTGCAGTTCGTTTGTTTTCATTTTAAATGCTATTCGACAGACATGTAGTATAATGCGTGAACTCATCAGGGTACACGGAGCCCTTCCCAGTGTCCTTCTGCGACGTCCAGGCTCCGTCTGCACAGACGCTGCTCTGGTGCTGACCGCAGCCCACACGCGCACCAGAGTTAGGGCGAGGGGCTGCTTCCCTCCGCAAGCTGAGGAAAAAGACAGGAGCTGCTGGTCACGGGGACGTCGCTAATATTGCGTCGGGTGGATGAGGAGCCCAGGTCTGAGAAGAGAATTTGATTACATCTAACGCCTGTTGCAATTACTTCATTTCAGCCTAGGACAAAGGCAAGAGGTCCAGACAAATTTCATGGAAGGTGAGCACAATACAAGAAAACGAAGGCAGGGAGTTACTTTTCTGTCAGTTTTATAAAGCGTGCTTTTTCCATTGGTTTTTCAGGGAACCGTGCTTTGTGTATTTAGTAACTGCAGAATGGCAGCCAGTTGCAGAACATTAAATCATAAAGGAGAAAAAATGGTAGAGAAGAGAAGAAAGAGCATTGTCTATACTGAAGTTTTAGTCTAAGCAGGGCATTGCTCTTAAGTATTTACTAGTTATTTACTCTGAAGTGTTATGAGGACATTAGTTATAGACTGAAAGTATTCCACAGAAAAGGCACCAAGATGATTCATTTCAGCTGCCTGAAATTCCCTTTTGGATCATCAACTATATTATTAATTCCACTTTTTAAAATTTCATACTAATGGATGATATATTAAATTTGTAACTGAGGAGAGTTTGCAAGTCCCATGACATATCTCTGGGACACACTTATCAATGAAAAAGGGAAACATAAAAGGACCCATTATGCAGATAGCAAAATGATACTCTTCTTTATTTCCCTAATTTAGAAGATTGACAAAGTCCAATGATTACTGCTCTATATACTCAGGTGTGAGGATGCATAATAGAAATTATTTTCAGACTAAGGATTGTAACATAGGATCCTCCTACCTCAGCCTTCCAAGGTGCTGGAGAGGAGTGCACCATCATGCCAGAATAACTCATGAAAAATTTAACAAAGTATTCCCAGTAAAGGATTTTTCACTTTAGAGGATCCAACTCAGCATTATGAAGATCCAAATTCATCATGCTGTTACCTAAGATCACATATTTTGGGGGTTAAATTTTCCTTTCTTTTATTTCGCACTTACTAGATCTTAATAAAGAGACCAATAAGCATAGCAAATTGATCATTCTTTGCCATAACTATCACACATCTTATGGAAGGCAGGTGACATCTTAATATCTTTTGAAGTATCAGCAATCTGTGAATGCTCGTTTCCTGAACATTAACAATATTTCAAACAATGTTTTGTATCATTTTGTCTTTATTTGAAAATTTAACAAAAGAAAATGCATTCATTGAGGATGTGTCATGCAAGTGGAAAATCTAAACTTATTTTCCAAAGGAAATCTTCCTCCTCTTTGGATTGTTCTGCATCATCATCTCCTACAAGCTGGAACATGGTCCTCAGAAGCCACTTTGAAACTATCAAAGACATCTCATAGTGGTTCCTGGCAAGCATAAGCTACACAATAGTAACTGGAGAATTCAGAGTCTCAGAGAGTGCAGCAGAAGCCTTGAAACACCTGCCTTCAGCCCCAGTTTCTTAATTGCTTCTTTCAATGTTTTAACGTCATGAACTTGAGTGGAGCCAGACAAAGCAGCAGGACTTTGAATAAGTCCCTAGATGAATGTATCTTATTTCCTGTGTAATTAATATGCATGTATTTGTAGATTCATTATAACAGAACTCACAACCAATTAATTACCTTCTTAAAAGCTATGAAACCAACCCTTGGTTAGTCACAGTTCAATATCTAATGAGGCACTCAAGATCCTATTACATGGATAGGTTTTGCTGTTTGCTGTTCCGATTTGATTCTGTCACAAAACTTGAGCTAGAAAGGCCACAAACTCACTGTCCTTCAACTAAGAACACTGGCAGTCTCAAGTCAGAGGTGATAGTTTAATACTCAAGGTGCTAAGCAGAACAGTAATTGCAGGGGGCTATTATTTATACATCATAAGAGTGGACATTTAATGAAGGATGAGAGCAGGAACTAGGGAAGGGAGAATTCATGACAGTGACTGGGTGAGGATTGTAGCATGGGCACAGGACTGGACAGGGAGCTTTGCTTTGCAATTTTGTTTTTGCTTCATTTTTAATTGTCACAAAATTGTACAATAAGTCAATAGGCACATATATATTATGCAATGAACAAAAGAGTATATGAGCGTATGTATTTCCTTAAATATTTACCCTTAACAGGGGAACATTCAGAATTGTTCCATACACTCAGTAAAAAATAGACCACACATCATTATTGCCTAAAGTTATCATGCCATGACACAGAGCACTGGAATCCATTCCTCATAGGGCTCTTATTCTGCTGAATAGAAAAGGAAAGCACATAGAAAAATATAATTTGAATACAAAGTTTCATAAACTCAGATAGACATTTCTTAAAACAAGATATGTAAGTTACTATGTAGTCTGTGACAAAATGTTCACTTTATCATCATTTTCATTTTCTTTTCTCCTATTTTGGACATCTCCCAATAAAATTCTTTTTTCTGTGTACCTTAGTTTCTCACTTAAAATCATTTTTCCTCATCAGTTTTTCTTCAGTGTATGACTATGTACTGTTTGATCTGAAAATAAAGTCCCCACTTCAAAGATTCTTTTCTTACTTGCAGTCTGCATTTAGACATTTTGCTTGTACAAAGAGTACTTTGTCTTTTATCTGATATAATTTTATAATTCATTTCAAATTAATTATAACAAATTATTTATATAAAAGAAAAAGGCAAAGTTCCCAAATTTCAAAAGGTACATATTAGGCACTGAATATTTTGGAATGATTAAATTAATTTACAAAATAGTCATGAAACAAATGAGACTATGGTACACTAGCATGGAGATTACAAAGTTTCCCAAAATTAGAGTATCATATTTAAAATCAAGATAGATAATTTAGTAAATTATATTTAGGAAATTATCATATATTAGTATGTAGTGCTTTATATAAATAAAAATTATATTAAGTCAGTATATATAGTATACCACTTTACATTATATGATTTGAAGAAAACAAAGAGTATAGATTTGTGTCAGTAGAAGTATGTAGGTATTTGTAGTATTCATAGTGTTTATAATAATACAGATTTACCTAAAATAATTTTCTTCTTAATTTTTTCACAGCTTCTTTTACCTCTTTGTTTCATAGGCTGTAAATCAGAGGGTTCAGCATGGGAATCACCAGGCTGTAGAAGAGTGAGGTCACCTTGTCTTGATCGAGAGAGTAGGAAGAGCTTGGACAGAAGTACATGAAGAGCATGGTTCCCTGGAAGATGGCAACTGCAGTGAGGTGGGAGGTGCAGGTGGAGAAAGCCTTGAACCTTCCCTCTGTAGAGCGGATCTTTAAGACTGATAAGATGAAATAGCAATAGGAGATAAGGACTGCTGAAATTGTGCGCAGTTCTATAAAACCAAAAATAGTGAATATCACTAACTCATTGACCTGCGTATCTGAACAAGATATTAAGAGGAGAGTAGGCACATCACAGAAGAAATGATTGATCTCTTTAGACTCACAGAAACATAAGTGGAATGTCAGAGTAGTGTGTATCAGAGCATCTGTGAGTCCCACCAGGTAAACCCCAGTCAGGAGTTGGGAGCACAGCCTGCTGGACATGTGGGACGTGTAGAGCAAGGGGTCGCTGATGGCTTTGTAGAAGTCAAAGGCCATCACTGCCAGCAGCACACACTCAGCATCTGTAAAGACACAGAAGATGAAGAATTGCAGAGCACGACCAATGAAGGGAATTGAATTCTTCGTGGCAAGCAGGTCTACCAGCATCTTGGGCCCCACCGCAGTGGAATAGCAGAGGTCTGAGAACGACAGGTGGCTGAGGAAAACATACATGGGTGTGTGAGGCCGAGAAGCCACTCTGATTAAAATGATCATCCCAACATTTGCTGAGAGAATAATGAGATAAGCAAATAGAAATATCATAAATAGAGTCACTTTCATTTCAGATTTTTTCATAATTTCCAAGAGGAAGAATTCAGCTAGTGATGAATAATTTGCAAAATCCATCTTCTTTGCTCTTGTTTCAAACTGGAAAAAAATCACCAAGAGAACAATAGATTAGAGATAGATTTTTCTACATTTTTAAAAATACTATTATGAGCCAAGCTATGATTTATTTCTCTACATTTTTTCATTTACTTCAAGAAACTGACAAGGCAAGCGCCACTATTAAAGGACTATTATCATGGAAAGAAGTTGATCAGTTTTCATTCTGAATTTGTATACAATAAGGTAATTCACCCACATGTGGGACTTACCTTATTCTCTATCATTGATTCTTTGGTAGTAGAGTAGTGGATGTGTATAAACTCATAGTTATTTCCCAGATTCAAAATAATATACAATAAATGCCAAAGTCAGATAGATAATCCAGAAAATCCAAAATTAAATATCTTAAATCCCATTTGTTGCATTATTCAAAGAATATAATTGAGTTTAACACTGAGAATGACACTGCAAATAAAATCCATGTAAATGAAAGCTCTTATGGCTTCATTTGTGCTGTGTAGAATATATTAAAAAATGAAATGAGTGTCTTTTAACTGTTCTGTCACTTATCCTGAATCATTGTCCAAGCTTTTTCTATCCCATTTAGATTCACTTAATTCCAAATTTCAAATCCCTTAAGCCAAATGATGTGATCAAAAGAAGTGGAAACAAAAAAGTATAACAAATACGCTTGTTCAACATTGGTTTTTCATTTTGTCTTCTCATTGCACTGAAAACAGGTGAAAAATGGTAAAAGTTTTCTAATAAACAGGATTCCAATTCTTGTGCTTCTGATTGCATTTATGTGTGTATGTGTATTTGTTTGCTCATGTATCTACCATTTGATATAACGCTGAACATATATGGTGGCATGACTTATGAATTACTACTTCTTCATGTAGATAGTATAGTATGTGACCAATTAGGGCCTGATTTTGTATACTTGAATATTTGTAATGTGATGAGTTCTATTATTATATGAAGAAAGCAGTAACAAAGTTAAATTTACATACACCATATCACATATGGAATGATTTTTTTTTTTTTTTTTTTTTTTTTTTTTTTTTTTTTTTTTTTTTTTTTTTTTTTTTTTTTTTTTTTTGCAGCACCGGCGATTGAACTCACAACCTCACGCCTACCAGGGCAGGCGCTTAAGGCACTGAGCCAAACTCCCGGCCCTGGTTTTTTTTTGAGGCAGGGTCGCACTATGTAGCTCAGGCCGGCCTTGCGCTCGCGTTGTAGCCCAAGCCGGCCTCGAACCCACAACGCTCCGCCTACCTCAGCCTCCCGAGTGCTGGGATTAAAGGCGTGCGCCACCACGCCCGGCTCTGGAATGATTTTAAAAAGGAATATATTAGTATAGAGTCATGATTAAAATGTGTATAAATAAAACCTTTATAGTCATAGCACAATCGGTTTTATCAATAACAATGATATTGCATAAAATTAATAAATGTAGGTCAGTGAGCTCTATGTTTATTGTCTTTTGAACTTACTGAAAAATAACATGTTTTACTGACTAATGTGTCACTAGTCATCACTAGTGTGCAAAGTTTTATAACTAACCGCTTTGTGTAACTCACCAGATTCCAAAACCACAAATTTGGAAAGGAAAACAGAAGAAATTAAACAAAATGAAAACAGCAGAGTAAAAAAAAAACACTTGTTTACCATGGCCTTTTGAATTGACTATTTCAGTTAATGGAAGGTGGGAAGAGAAACAGGAAATGATTCTGAGATATATTGACTTTTGTTTCTTGTGTTTCTGCTTGAATTTTTATATGTATGTTGTGTGCATCTCTCTGTTCACATATGGAATGTGGGTGGTCAAATCTTACTTCTTTTAGACTAAAGGCTGACATTTACACATAATGATACTTGAAATGTGTTCTCCATTACTTGAATAAAGCTAAAAACATTTTAAATGTAAAAAAAAAACTCTTCCACATCATTTGCATAGGATTTCTTCAATAAATGGTTTACTTACGAATCTTGATGAAAGAATGAATAAATATAACCTTCCAGATCCTTATGCAAATAACAAGTGCATTCATTCAGATTCACTCATTAGAAAAAGATATATTTGGCCACTAGTCAGTGAAGAATATCTTCAGCCTAGTAAGTACAAACTCATTCATTTTCCCATTCCACTATATTTGAGACCTCATCTTTACAAAGAAATTCTATTCTTTACACTCAGATGCCTGAGAGGAGAAAATCTTTCTGCTGCTTTCTCTGGTACCTGGACAATACGTGGCTTCTATTTCTTTTCATACAGTGACCGTTGGATGATTCTTGTCATCCTCTGTCTTCACCTTTTTAAGCTGTTCCGACATAATTGATAAGAGCCTTGGCTCCATATGTTCTCCTGAGAACAATGCAAAGACTTCAGCAAGGGCTAAACTTCTAGTTCTTCTTGGTCATTAGCATATTCATCAGAGTGGAGCACTGACTAGATTTTTAAAGCACTAGAATTCATTGTTTATTATGATGCTCCAATCTCTTAAAGTCAGACACCTGATGAAACTGAAATATATGCAATATCTCCTGATTTCTATGTGCTTTTTTCCCTTTTCATCCTGTTTTTTTCATTTCTGAAGCAATTTTCTTTATGATTTAGACAGATGGAGATTAAACAGGTTGCTTTTTTCATTCACTTTTGTCTGTTCATCTACCCCAACTGCATGTCAAGCACTACCACTTAAATTATTTTATGGCTTTAGAATTTCCACTGTGCCTGTATTCTACTTTTTAAATGTGTAAATCTGTTTCTACCTTCTTACAGTCAATAGCACAGATACTTGCAGGAATAAAGATTTAGTAACCTATTTTGTTCAATATATTCAGATTTTTATGCTGGTAGCCACCAAAAAGAGAAGACATAGACAAGATTTGAAGCTTCCTTCTGCTAACAGAGTTTGCATGTATAACAGTGATTGGTTTTTTTTTAAATCTATGGATAATTCATTTGAGAAAAAGCTAAACTTATTTACTTTTAAATAACTTTGCATTCTATTATTTAGTGTAGATCTTTGATAACTGGGAAGTATTAAATTTAGGAAGTTCGTGTGTAACTTTGTCTTTTCCTTAATGATACCAATGAATATTTTACTCCCCTGAGAATTGTCTTACTATTTTTTCTCTGAAGTTGTAGAACTTCTCCAGCATCAAAGAACTAACTTCTCTTGTTACATTCTTCTGATCAAAAAAATGATGTCTACATTCTCTATTATAAATGTGCATTTTCAATAATTATTCATTTGTTGAAATAGAAAATATTATGAATAAAAACTGCAGATATTTTATCAAATGTCAGACTTTTTTCTTTTGTATCTCCATATATATCATGTATGCCATCAAAATTATAATCATGTTTTCATAATTAGCAACTTCATTGAACAGATTTCAAAAGTGAGATTCATAAGTAATCAACAAATTTCAGAAATGTTATTGATAGGTTCTGCTAGCCTGGGGCTTAGCAACCCCCAACTTGGTACCGGACCCAGAGAAACAACTTAGCTCTCCAAGAGTAAACTCCATGTTTTTCTTCTCATTCCAGAGCTAAACCTCCCTCTCCCTTTTGCGCCTGTACCAAGCCCTCTCCAATCCCAAGACTCCATAACCCCCCAAACCTCCACTCCTAGACCCCCGTAAATCATTCTGTCTCCTGCTTTATACAGGCAGATGTTCCCTCAAATCGCCTGTCAATATGTCATTTTGCCCACCTGCCCAAACTCCTCCCCCAGCCAAAGTTGATAAAGGTAACTACACTCCTCTGTTCTTGTTGAGAGCTTTTACACCCCCTCCTTGCCCCTAAAGCTCTCCCATGCCTTCCGCATTAAAGGCCTCCTCCTTATCTCTCTTGCTCTTATTTTCTCTGTGCCACTTTAGATTTAGTGACTTTAAAATAGTCAAACAGTTATAGCCATATTTGACTCTGAATCACAAGTTTTTAATCAGTTTTTCACTACAATGAAATGTAATATTTTTTTTGTTTCTTAGAAATACTTTCTTGGTTACCATTGTGGAATATTTTGTCCAAAATAGTGAGTCTTGGAATTATAAGAGAACAGAGAGGTTGTGCAAGTCCATTTATACATCAAACCAAGGAGAAGGAAACCATAACAAAGACTGCCAGATTTAATCCTAAACTGTTTCAATTATCTTAGTTGGACCTTTCAATACTGTTAACCCTGGTTTGGAAAGGTCTGCCTTATCATACAGTACAGAAACACACACGGAGAAAATAAATGGAGTGCTGCCCTATCTGGGACCCAGCCTAGATCCCCAATCTTCCAAACAAGTGTACGGTGAGGGCTTAAATAAATGAGACAAGTGGTATGATTTTAGGGCTCCAGGAGGATCAAAGCCCCTGCAGAGTTCTTGACTCTGCAGCTATCATGAGGGCTAAGACAAAGAGCTTCTCTGGATCACCCATATATATTTTCAAATAGACAAAGAGAGGGGATACTGAGGGAGGTACTGAAGGTGGTGCTGGAACTGAGCAGGACTTGGAAGTCACTTCAAGGACATCTCCAAGTAGGAAGGAATGCCAGAAAAGCAGAACTATTTTATCTCCAAGATGGCCTTTGTGATGGGACTGTGATGTCCTGCAGAGTAAGATGCCTGCAAGGCAGTCTCTATTAACATAATTAATTATGGAGCCAATATGTCCTCAACTGCGACCTTCTTTACCTTACCCTTTGAGGTATCACTGACCTCATTGGCCACTATAGGCATTAGTCAGGACCAGTGATTCATAGAGTTTCATTTACCATGAATCAGCTCCCATCTCCAGACAAGGGGCCTAGGCCTAAGACAGGCTCACAGATAAATAAAATGCCAGTTAGTAAATTTTAAATCCTGCTCAGAACTGCTTCATAGCAGTCTCCAACAGACACTCATTTAGGTACAAAACGGAGAGGTGAATAAGTTGAACTAAATAATAATAATTTTATCAATTACAGAACACTGAATGAGAGAGGGATGGAAAAACAAAACATAAAGAATTGCATGGAATTTGGAACTTCCACTACATGGTTGGATATTTAAGAATAAGATTTAGAAAGAATGTGTTACCTAATTAAGATAAGTATAACTAGGGCTGAGGATTTGGCTCAGCAATGCAGTGCCTACCAGGAAAGCAGAACGTTGTGAGTTCAATTCCTGGTACCAAAATAATAATAATAATAATAATAATAATAATAATAATAACAAGGTAAGCACAACTGAGTACCTATACATATTCATGTGGTTAGAAGTGTCTTAAAATTCACTTCAAAAAGCTTCAAAAATTTTAATTCATGGAGAGGATATTTGTCAATACATATATTAGATTTCCTTTTATGAATGCAGAACAATTCAGTGTTTTCAGTTCTCAAACATAAATGGAATTTATGGATAATTTAAAAAATCATTTGTACACGCTGGTGATATACAATGAATGCATTGCCATGGGAAGTTGATAAATAGCCTGGCAGCACCATAATCCTTTTCTAATTCCCCTGCTCTTCCCCTCCATCTTTTCTCCCTCCATCCATAGATTAGCCTCTACATCTGCATAAGGTCTAATGATAATTTAAAATTCTGGACATAAATCAGTCGAGAGGTCTAAGAGTTCAAAAATATATGGTCTATTGTCTACCTTCCTCAAGATCTCTGCTCTACTTTTTTCTTAATTGACTTCAATATCAGGAAAGTTCCCTCTTGCTGGAAATGAGAACTTTGCATAGTTTAAATTCTGTAGATCCAAAGAGTTAGCAGCAGTGGAAAGAAACCACTCTCTGTCCATCCAGTCCAGATGAATCCCAAGCTGGGCAGCTGGCTCACTGTGTCTGCCCAGAATCAAAGCATTGTTTTAGTGACTGACAGTGGACACGAGCAAATACCATTAGGTGCAAGACAGCACTCAAGGTTGCCTTACTGGAGGAAATCTAAGCTGATATTAATGCAAAAGTGGGAAATTCACCAAAAAACTCTATAGTTCATAAGAGGTAGAACGAAATATAATTAGTTCAAAAAACATAAAATAAATTTTTGTGATTACTTTTCAAACATGTTGTTTCAACCACCTTCTTATGTCACCTGGGGAATTAATTATGAAGTTATATTGGGAAAAATCCATTATCAATTTTTTTCTTATACTGCAGTTGAAGTAGGCTTACTTTGTTCTAACAGCGTTTAGCAGTCTTTGCACTAGACAAGTATGACTAGATCTTAGTAGGATATAGAGACCAATACTTAGCCACACTGAAATGGGAGTGACTGAGTGTCCTTGATTGCAAAATCCAATGTTTCTGAAGTGAGCACTGTAAATCCTGGAGAGAGATCAAGTTAGTAACAGATGAAAGGAAGTCTTCAGGATATCTATAAAGGGTTCTTAAACATAAGGAAGGTCAATAGTTCTGAGGCTGAAAAACACTGTTCTGATTATTGTAGCAAAGGCAAAAGACTTTTTTATTCCATTCATCTCATGAATGAAAATTCTCAGGAGTGATAATTGAAATCTTATTCCATTTGAAACATATGAAAATAGATCCAATGCTATATTTCCCTCAAGGAAACAACCTAACTCCATTTTCTCAGTCAGTAATTATTTGTGTAAAGTACTATGACAATAGTTATAAGTATTGTTTTGTATATGTGAATTTTGCTAAGATTAAGTGTTTTCACCACAAAAAAGGAAAAGACAAAGAAAATGGTAAATATGTGGGGTAATGGGTGTATTGTTCATTCCAATTATGGTATTTAATTCACATTGTATATGTACATTACATAATCAAGTTGCATAATGCAATGACACAAAAATTTTGGTTGTCAATTTAACCTCAATAAAATAAGAAGGGAGAAAGAGAGGCAGAGACAGAGACAGACAGAGATACAGATACAGAGGCAGAGACAGAGGCTGCTTGTGGTCATGTTAAATATTGACATTAAAATTTTTAAAAAATATAGAACAAGTGACCATTAATCTCCACTAATGCATTCATGGACCGGGCCATCTCAGTTTCTATTTATTATCATTGCAATATTTAAGTTCCAGAAGAACAGTCTGAAGTCAGCCGCCCATCTGCAGTTCCTATTGAGAGAATGGAGGCTGAGAACAGGATCTGCTCATGGTCCTTTTTCTGAAAAAGGCCCTGGACACACAGTGCTAATATCAGGTCTAAAACTGTCACTGGTGCCCTAAGACCACAGCATCTAGGATGCATTTATGAAAATAAAGACAACCAGTAACAGAAGGAATCTTAAAACATTGGGAAAACAAGGGAAGTGTTATTATGGAAATAAGAAAAACTGAGCATTGACAACAGGCAGAGATTTTGCAAAGGGGGAGGGGCCCAAGAGCTTGAGGACAAGGGGAAGGCGGGAGAGGAAGGCGAGATGGAAAAGATTTGCGACGTGTCACATACAGGAATCACATACCTACAATGCATGTAAATATTTTATTTCATAAATACGAACTAAAACAACAATATTAACAAGAATAATTAAAACAGGGAAAGAGGATCTAGTGACAGAGTAGGGGAGGTGGGTGGGTATGGGAAGGAGAACAAAAAAAGTGTCAAGATATGCTATGTACATGCACTTGCTCCTTCAGAAGAATGTAAAATTCATGTGTGGCAAAGATGTCATAACAGAATTAAATTCTTTTAAAAGGTGTGTTAAGCCTTAAACTTTCAGAGATTCTTATCCTTGGAACCTGTAAAAGAGTTGTACTTAGGGAAAGGTGCTGAATGATGAAGCTGTGGATCATGGCATGAGGATAATATCTTTCTGTTTGAAAATGAGGCTGCAAACGCCATCAGAAGGCAGCTAACAAAAGGGAGCAGAAGGTGATTTCATGCATGGACATGTACACGTGCACAGATCGGTGCATGCGAGAAGCAGTACGAAGATGGAACATCTTGCGTTGTGAAGTGATAGAACAAGTCATAGAATGTTTGCAGCAACCTGAACTGGAAGAGGGATTGGGTATTCCTGGAGAACCTCCAGGTGATGGGATCTGCATCTTGATTTGCCTAGTGACCTCAATTTTGAGGTTCTGTAATCCAGAACAGGGAAAGAATAAAATCTATGGTTCTGATGCACTGCATTGGTGCTAAGTAATTTTGCAAGCTATAAGAAATTAATATAAGCTATACTATGTTTAGAAGAAAATATATTCAGAAAATGTAGTGAATGCATACAGTAATTTCTAGTAGAAAAAAAGAAAATATCAACACAGACACAGAAAACTTTAAAAAGTAGAGTATCAAACTTCATAACGTTTTTGGTTATTCAGGAATGAAGGAAAAATGCAAAGAGGATAAAAGTAAAATGATAATTTTAGAATTAGTTATAATATGTCATGTGAATGCTAACAATTTAATATACTTTTTCTAATTTTCAGGAATATTTTATCAGACATAAAGAGAATATTATCTCTGCAGATGAGAATATATTGCAGATAAGATAATTTATAAATGTTCCCAAATTATAAACTTGCAATACGAAACCTAGTAAAGTAGAGAATAATGGAAAATGATTGAAATAATATCTAGAAATACACATAATCATGTATATTCAAGAAAAAACACAACTGTGAGAAAATGTATATTTTCTCTAGTCAAAACAAAGCCAATTTAGTGAAAATTATTGTATGCATTAGAGATGATAAAAAGGAAGTATAAACACCTGGGTCCTGAAATATCTTCACACTATTTCTTGTGCTCCTGTTTTAGCAAAAGTCCTCTGTGATTCTTTTTCCAGTCCTGAGACAACCTAATAAAATGGACCCTCAGAAGGTAATTTGAATCTTGCCACTTTCTTGAGTGCTTCTTTCACATCCTTGTTCCTCAGACTATAGATCAGAGGATTCAGCATGGGAGTCACCACTGTGTAGAACACTGTGGCCACTTTGTCAGCCTCCCGACTGTTGCCCAGACTGGGTCGACAGTAAAGGAAGAGGATTGTCCCATGGAAGACAGAGATGACTGTGAGGTGGGAGGTGCAGGTGGAGAAAGCTTTGCGCCTTCCCTCTGCCGAGCGCATCTTCAGGATGGTGATGAGAATGAACAAGTAGGAGGAGATGATGATGATGATGGTAAAGATCTCATTCGCAGTGGGCACAATAAGTGCCATGAGTTCATTAATAAACACATCAGAGCAGGCAAGAGAAAATATGGGTGGTAGGTCACAGAAAAAATGGTCAACTATGTTTGACTTATAGGATGGGATTTTAAGAGTTAAACACAAGTGACTCAGAGCACACACAGATGCACAGAGGTAGCAGACAGAAACCAGTTCCATACAATGCTTTGGGGACATGATGACCATATAGAGTAGGGGGTTGCAGATGGCCAAGAAACGGTCATAGGACATAATTGCCAGTAGGAAAACCTCACTGACCACACAGGTACAGAACAAGTAGAACTGCACCATACAGCCCAGGAAGGAGATGGCTTTGTTCTCATTTAACATATTAGTCAGCATCTTTGGCACAATCGCTGTAGAAGAGCAAAAATCCACAAAGGACAAATGACTGAGGAAGAAGTACATGGGGGTGTGAAGTTGAGTGCTGACCTGAGTCAGTGCCATCATGCCCAGGTTGGCCAAGAAGGTGACTCCATAGATGACAAGGAACACCAGGAAGAGGAAGGGTCTCAGCTCAGGGACATCTGACAGCCCCTGGAGAATGAATTCTCTTACCACAGTGCAGTTTTCCTCCACCATTGCCATCATGAATCAGGTCAGAGAAAAGTAATATCCTTTTACATTTTCTAGAAAACAGGCTTACGTTAACTTCAGAGAAATATAAATCACAACAACATAAAAGTCTATTACTGATATCAGAATAGTTAAGACACAACAACAGAGCTATCAAGTAGTTAAAAATGTTACTACCTCTCTTTATTTGTTTTTTGTTTGTTTGTTTTATTTTTTGTTTTTTGGTACTGGTGATCGAACTCACAACCCTGTGCTTGGCAGGCAGTCCCCTGTGCTGCTGAGCTAAATCCTGGCTAATATCTCTCTTTATGAATCAGTAATAACCTTATATAATGAAGTCTTTGCATCACAGTGTGGTCACACAGTTGGGTCTCTGTCTCCTTCATAGACCATGGCAAGGGCCCAAACCATGGCTTCACCGACTACTGGAATGAAAACTGAATGAAGAGAATAGAGACCAGAAACACAGCCTGATAATCTCTCTGTGTGTTGAAGAAATTTTAAGGAATTGAGAAAAAAATCATAATGTCAAGATCAGGACTTCAGAATCACGATTTTTCTCAATCCACCTTATCAAAATAAATAACAAGTAAATAAAAACTAAGTTATCTTGTCTAGGTTTGAAAAACGAAAATTGTGTTCCCCATCTTATGCTGATAATAAGAAAATAGTCTATGACAAATCCAAAGTGAATACAAGGAAATTTATTTCCTTTGCTGAGCAGAGGAAATTTGCATATTCTGATTTCATAATAGCCAAATTTCATGCAATTAATTAATTGAATAAAATTAAATGACAGTGACAGTGAGTTCCACTGTGATATTAAATTCTAGATTCTGTGAGGAAAACAGGTGAGTAAAAAAGACATACGAAGAGTGACAGAGACAAAAGAAAAATTATCTACCATTTGTTATTCTGCACCCTTTCATTCAAATCAAGGATATCACAGAGGAAATAGCTCCTACCCACTAATTGTCAAAACTAAAAGGGAAACACATTCATTGGAATAAATCCACAGTAAGATAGTTCTCCTAAACATTTTGTGACTATGAGAGAGTGAATTTAGACACTATATATTTACAATAAATTTTGCTCATAAAATATATTAATTTTCATTTCCAAATAAGCAAAGTCTAATTTTAGCTAATAAACCTGAGGTACATACATTCTTCCTTGTACTGAGGATATTGATGCTGTATCTACCATGTGCAGCAGGAAATTTATACTATCATTTAAACTCTTGGGAATTGTGTCCCTTAAGTGAAACAACTTTCAATCTCCATGGTATAACAAAATAAAAATTCACAAAGAAGCTTATGAGTAAGACATAAAGTATAAGTAGTCTCTCTGTGATAGCTCAGTAATTTTAAAGAGTACTCTAAACTCAGGAATTACCTGAAATACTTGTTTTATTTAAAATCAAACTTATTTCTTTCCATACATCTTGATCCATTACAGAATTCAATACCCTGCTTTGAAACGTGTGAACCACCACTCGTAGTTCCATTCTGAAATAACATGGCTATTTCTTTTTAAATTTTGAGTATTATGTGTTTCCAGTGAATATGGTTATATTCACATGGGGTGTGGATGCATGTACATATCATACCTTCCATTTCTCGATCTTTTTCCCTTTTCTAAAGGATTTATCTCTGTCCTTCCTATTACCTTTAATTTTTTTTTTTTCTGTTTAACTGATTCTTGTTCTGGGTTTCTCACATGAATTTCTTTTCTTTTTTTCTTTTTTTTTTCTTTTTTCTTTTTTTTTGGAAGTGAAAAGATCCTTCTGTCTTGGTGCTACCCAACATGATTTTCTCGGTTAAGTCTCTAGCAAATTGGTCTGCCTGCAATCACGGAGTGGTCCACCTCTTTCTTCCATCTCTCTACACCTTCTACCATTGGCAGTGAGATCTTGCACACAAAGATTTACTAAAACAGCAGTGCACAAGTTACGAACTCCTTCAGTGTGAACTTCCATTTAAGGTTGGGCTGAGTTGTCAAAGATTTATGGATGCCTCACTCTCTGAGCTTTTCTTCTTCCCTTTACACAGGTATCTTAGGAAGGGCCTCCCTCCAAACCCTTCCCCAGGCCCTAGCCAGGGAATGTTGTAGCTGGTTGTTCTTTTCTCACAGTGCTGGTTTCATCGTAGTCTCACTGTCTGATGAGTTCTGCAGAATTTTAAGGTTTTAAAAAAAGCCCAATAGTGGAAGCCAAGCATGGTTGTGCACCCCTTTAATCCCAGCACTCGGGAAACTGAGGCAGGAGGATCCTTGTGAGCTCGAGACCAGCCTGAGTTACAAAGTGAGTTCAAAGCCAGCCTGAACTGTATAGTGAGACCTTGTCTTAAAAAAATAAGGCTGGGGATTTAACTCAGTGGTGTTAATGCCTGCCTGACAAGTGCGAGGTTGTGAGTTTGATCCCCGGTACCAAAAAAAAAAAAAAAAAAAAAAAAAAAAAGAAAGAAAAAAAGTGGAAAATAAACATATTTTTTCCCAATTTGGCACAAATCTCTTCATAATTTGCTACCTCTTAAATTGAACCCAGAAGTCTGATAATATTGGTTTAAAAAATTCAAATAAATAACATTGAAGCATGTTTTATTTAATCAGTTTATATGCTTTTATAACACTCCAAAAACTGACAGTCTATTTAGATAATAATTGTATACAATACCATTTAAAATGCAAAATTCACCATGTCTGTTTTCACCAAAAGATTAAAGTAAAATGTAATGAAAGTATGGTCAGTTATTAAAATAATAACTGATAATGAGGACTCAGAAGAGTTTTGAATATTATGTGGATTTTGCTAAAAATATTTCACAACATTCATATAACAAAAAAACACAATTTTGTTTCTAGATTTGTTTTCAAATGATCAAATTTAAGACTACTGAGTCCTGTATTATTCTAGCAATAAAAATATTCATCCATGGATAATTTTGCAAACTAAAATAAATAACAAATAAAATTTATCTTACTAGATATAAGTAAAGCATAAGGCACTAGTGACTCCATATTTTCTATTGAATAATTCACAAAACATGTAATATAAATGATGCATAGAAACAGGGTAATGATTATTGTAATGGTAACTGAAGTAAATAAAAATCATATGGTTTATTATCACAAGAAATAAGCCAATTTTAGAGAATTTTAGGTTGCAAAATTATATACTCACAAGATGTATGATCCCAGAAAATACAATTCAAGTCTTCAGTGACAAAAGAAATGATATGGAATCTGATGATTCATGAATTTCAGATTAATCATATTGAACATAAATTAACTATATCATATTTATTGAAAATTATAAACTTTTGTTTCCAATTTAGCTTCATGAAATATTTTTAAATTTAAGTGAAAATTTAAGCAATTAGGTGGATATTAAAAATTAGATATTTTAAAAAGCACGTGAATAAATAGATGAAATAAAAAACCTGAATTATACTCTACATACGTCACTTATAGAATTTACCAAGATATGATTAAATTTCATACTAGAGAATGACAAACACAAAGCTTTGTATCAGTTTTTGCTGAAAATGTCAGTCTTTGTGAATTTACTTCAAATTATTTTCCTAATTATGTCACGAAAACTTTTAATTCATTGATCAGAGCACTTAAACCATGCACTGTATGTCTGTACTTCCTCAAAATAAAAGTATAGGAGATAGTGTCTTTTACTGAACAGAATGTAACCATTCTTACCAATTCAGAGACCATATCTAAGAATTTACTGAAATGAATTGTTGATCAATGAACTTAAGAAAGGCGGAGCGTTGTGAGTTCGAGGCCGGTTGGGCTACAACGTGAGTGTAAGACCGGCCTGAGCTACATAGTGCGACCCTGCCTCAAAAAACCAGGGCCGGGAGATTGGCTCAGTGCCTTAAGCGCCTGTCCTGGCAGGCGCGAGGTTGTGAGTTCAATCCCCGGTGCCGCAAAAAAAAAAAAAAAGAAAGATCAATATAAATTTTTTACTACTTTCACCAGTATTCAAGGTAAGATAAAGATTAAAAAATGGCCAGAGACCTGGGGAAGTAGTTTACCCTTGTTTACAATGTGTGAGGCATGTCAGTCAATTCCCAGAAGTGAGATAGATAGATAGATAGATAGATAGATAGATAGATAGATTGATATTGTAGTTAAATGAATGCTATATCCTATACTGGAAACTAGTTTATTTATGAGTAGGCAAAGCAACATTGTTTATCGTTGCTTACCCAAATATTAACATAAAAAATGAGATTTTAATTTATAATGATAAGCTTATTTAGCCATCAAAGATTACTTCTATTTCATATAAGCCCATTTTTTCATTTCATCTTTGCTAATGAGTCAGAATTTCTTTTCTCAACATTTTTCTGAGTTATTTGGAATTTCATCTAAATGCAGAGTATATACCACAAGAAAATTATGCCATAAAATTTACCCAAGTAAAATGTAAGTTAGACCAAAAGAAAAAATAATATGTATATCATATTAGGAAAATTGTAAACTCAATAACTATCTCTGAGATCATTTTTGAAGAAACATCACAGCGGAGAGGGAATAGCAGACCTTCCTGACCCCCACAGCGGTCCCAGGCTTTACTTCTCACTCTGGCTCTGACCCAGTGTGACAGTTAACTTAACACAGCCTTCAGTTCCAATCAGGACAGTCACTCCCAGTACTGACTGCAGCTCGTCTGACAATTCATGAAGCTTGCCTATGAGGTCCCCAGGAAGAGAATTGTCACCTGCTCTTCTTTAAGTTGCATTGTGAATATTTCTGCTGATTAGTGTATAATAGACAAAAAGCACAATCAAACACCAATGTGTCTTGTCTGTTTCTGTCAATGTTGTAAAAAAAAAAAAAA
>RJWM01022881.1:0-32900 GCA_004363535.1 Dasyprocta punctata | reverse complement strand
TTTAGCACGCGGGGAATCTCTGCGAGCCTCAGGCCCCGCCCCGGGACAGGGGGATCCGCCTGTGGGGAGCGCCCCAGGGTCAGCACCACCTAAACCGTCGCGACGAGGGCGGAGCTTCACGGGAAAGCGTGGGCCGCAGGAACCTCGCCCCGCCCCGCCCCGCCCCCGCCCCGCCCCGCCCCAGGGGCGGGCAGCAGCAGCAGCAGCGCCAGTTCGCTGGGCGCGACGCTTTCTGCAGGACGTGGGCTGCCGTGCTGACAGGCTCACACATCCCGGCATAGCCCACGGCCCGCAGTTTCAGATGTGTCTGCTGTATCTGCTGCTGTGTCTGCTCCTGTGCCCACCTCCCGGAGCCGGTAAGTGACCGCCGGCCATCTACCGCGGCCTCCTGAGCGCGCGTGGCCACCTGCCGGGCATTGAATGGTTGGGGCGCTGAGATTAATAGACATAGCTCAGCTTCCAGGAAGTGCAGGGAACAGACTTGGCGGGAATTAAAAATCGCCCCTCTCTTGTCCCCTGGCTGCTCCGATAAGGGATGGGGGTGGGGCCCGGCAGTCAGGGCAAACTTTAAAAGCCTGGCATTTCTCCTCTTCCTTGGTTCTGGGGACTGAACCGAGATTCTTGGCACTGAGCTACATCTCCGCCCCCCCACCCCAATTTTTAAAATTTTTTTAAATTTTGAGACAGGGGCTTTTCACGTGTTAATTGCCCAGGTTAGGATCAAATTTGTGATCCTCCTGCCTCAGCCTCCCAGAATACTGGGATTCCACACTTGCACCACCAGGCCTGGCTTCATTCTTTCAAATTCGTCCAGTCATCGCTCCCCACTCTCCCCTAGTGCGTCTGACAGCGTTCCAAACGTTTGCTCGGGGTACCGCGCCCTCTGGGGTTCAGCTTTTGGCATTTAATCCCGCTGGCCCACAGGTTTCATTAGGGGGAAGTGGGGGCAGGTGGGGCGGAGATGTGGGTCCCTCACCTGTACTGACAATAGCGATGGCTGTGCAGCGCAGGGTAATAATACAGCATGCGGGGCGCCCAGTTCCTCATCGTGGTCTTTCCCTGGAGGTGCCCAGAACACTGGCGCTTCCCCACCCGAGGGGTGCTGAGAAGGCCACGCCCAACCCTGGAGCGAGTCCCAGGAGGCCAGCAGGGAAAATGTGAGGCAGGATGTAGCCTCCAGGGGTGACACACCCGGCTCGGTGCCCAGCTCTGAGCCAGGCCGGGCCCCTCCCCAGCCATTGATCATCCTTCCATCCCATTGCACAGAGGGAAACCGGGGGGGGGGGGGGGGGGGGGGGGGACGGGTGAGGTCACTGGCTGGGGCAGAGTCAGGCGCTCAAACCCCGACCCCAGCCCTGGACCCGTACGCTCCCCATCCACAACGTGGTCACCTGTGTCCTGTCCAGTCCCCCTCCTGCCCAACAGCACCAGGCACCTCCGTGCACTGCCCCCGGCTTCCTCCGCTCCTAGTGACCCCCGTGCTAATTAATATTCACCACGATGGAGCCCGGGGTCGCGTCACCACCCTGTGAGATTTTATCACCTTGCCTTCCTGATGCGGTCCATTGCCATGTGTCTTGTGTCAGCAACTTCCTGACACCGCAGCAAATCCCTAAACCAGTGCATTGATGGAGAGGGAGGCTCTATTTGGGCCCACGGTTTCGGAGGTTCTGGGCCATCGTGATTGGCCACACTGTTCTCCACCCGCAGGGGACAGCGCATCTCAGGGCAGAGCCTGGAGGGACAAAACCTCCGCTCACCTCGTCTCTGGAAGCAAGAGAAAGAAAACGGGAGAAGCCAGAGTCCCTCGGTCCCTTCTGGGTCACATTTCCAGTGACCTAAAGACACACACACACACCCCAGACCCTATCTGTTTTTTTCTTTCTCCTAGTGATATCAGGTGGCTTCCTTAGAAATGGCTCACCAATCAGAAATATTCCAGGTCCTTCTAGCATAAACAAAGAATTGGATGAGACAAGCCAAAAGTGGTGACAAAAGTTAATTTGAAAAGTGACGGGTGGCCGGGCATGGTGGCACACACCTGCAATCCCAGCACTCGGGAAGCTGAGGCAGGAGGATCACCATGAGTTCAAGGCCAGCCTAAACTACATAGCAAGACCCTGCCCCCACCCACTGCAAAAAAAAAAAAATAAGAATAGAGAGAGGTGAATGGTATGGGAAAAACCAGCTTTGCAGCACAAACTTGGGCAGCACAAGAAAAAAAGAAGAAGAAGAAGATAAAAGCAAAAATAAAAACCTGTGCTGTGTCTGAGGAACACAGTGTGGGCTGTCGCTGGAAGTCACAGTATGGAGCGCCCCGTGGGGTTGGGTCTTCTCTTATGCCGAGCACATCGTGTGGGAGTCTGAGAGAAGTTCTACATACGGGACCCTGAGACTTATTTGGCGCTGGCCTGGCATCTTGTCACTGACAGGTCCCGCTCATTTCCCCAGCCAGCTTTGCCCCTTCTTGTCTTCTGTGTCACTAGGGATTGAACCTGGGTTCTTCTCACTGAGTTACAGCCGCAAAGGCTTTTTAAAAAATTTATTTTTAGACAGTGTCTGGCTAAGTTAAATTACCCAGGCTGAGCTCATATTACCCAGGCTGTAATCCTGCTGCCTCAGCCTCCCAGAGTGCCAAGATTACTGGAGTGTGCCTGGGCATGTGACTTAAGGCGGCCAGGCCTCTACTGTGTGGACCTGGGTAGGACACTTGAGATCCAAACTGTTGTACCCGTGTTACAGGTGAACCTGAGGCTCAGCAGACAAAATACAGCTGCGTGGAGGCGGGGAGGGCTGGAGCTCTGAGAATTGGACTCCTTCCCACCTTCTGATCAGCAGTAATGCATGGCATTACGTTTACTAATGTCAGTAAAAACTAACACGGGCTGAGGACCTACTATGCGCTGGACTGAAGGCACAAGGACTTCCATGTAGGGCCAATTAACCTGAGTACAGCAGCCCACGTTCAAATCTCACCTTGCATGCTTATCCTGATGATTTCTGTGTCAAGCTGCCCTGTGCCTCAGTTTCCCCATCTATAACTGGTCCCCCTGGTTTCCCCGCAGGAACCGAGACTCTGAGCGTGCGGGTGCTCCCCCAGGTGATTGGCCACTTGGGCAAGAATGTTACCCTACCGTGTCAGCTGCAGGGTCTGGAGCCGGGCACACACGTGAGTCAATTAACGTGGATGCACCAAAAGCCTGAGGGGCCTTCGCACCCCGTGGCAGTCTTCCACCGCGACTTGGGTGCCAAGGACCCCAACGACCCCAAAGACCCCGGGCGAGTGAAGTTCACAGCTGCACAGGTTGGCGGGAACCTAACAGACGCCAGTCTGATGTTGTCAGACCTGCGCGTTGCGGATGAGGGAACCTACGAGTGCCACATAGCCACGTTCCCGCGGGGCACCACGCCCGCCCAAACCCGGCTGCTGGTGTTCGGTGAGCCTGGGCGGGGTGTGCGGGGTAGGGGATGGGGGACAGGCCCCTAGCAGGCCATGAGGACCGGGGTGGAGGACGGAGCTGCAGACCCCAAGGGAGCTGAGACCCTGTGGAAGGCTGATCTTGGGGACCGAGCACCCAGCGCGGAGGGGAAGGGCAGCATGAGGGAGCCGGAAGGAGCTGGACGGGAGGCCCCAAGTTTGCAGCCCACCCCCACCACTACCAACCTAGGCACTGGCTTCTGCGCCCCCTCCCTTTCTTTCTTTCTTTTCTTTTTTTTTTTTTTTTTTTGGTACCGGGGGTCAAACTCACAACCTCAAGCCTACCAGATAGGCGCTTAGGCTGCTGAGCTAAATCCCCAGCCCCGTCCCTTTCTTTTGGGTGTTACTGGGATTCAACCCAGACCCTTCATACATCTTCAGATCTTTTTTATTTTTTATTTTTTTTGAGACAAGGTCTTGCTGAGATGCCCAGGCTGGACTCTAATTTAGGATCCTCCTGTCTCAGCCCCCTAGAGTGCTGAGATTATAAGTGTGCCCACCACTACTAGTGGTTTCTGAGTGGGCTGGATGCCAGGAAAATCTGACAGGCCTTCCTCCTGGAACTGGAGCAGGAAGCCTGTGCCTCCCAGATCCCCCTTGTCATCCCCTCTCAGTCCCCTGCGGTGCCTGGAACCATCCGGGGCCTTCTCATATGAGTCACCCATGAAATATCAAGTGCTGAGAAGGGCACGGGACATGGCACCGCTGAGGGACTCTTGCCGGCTCAGCCAAGGCCCTCAGTGAGTCAGGTGGAGGCGAATCACCGGCGATGGTTCGGGCTGTGACCAGAGGCTTGGAAGGAAGCCCTGGGCGGGCGGTCAGGGGCTTTGCAGTCAGACAGATTTTGTGCACTCAAAAGCCTGACCCCCGTGGCTGGCAGCTGTGTGACACGGGGCTGGTCCCCTGCCACGGGAGTCCCAGGTTCGGCCCTCCTGCCCCTCACAGCAGACTGCGACCCACAGCTCTTCCCACTTCGGAGTCATCTCTGTCTGGGAACCGCGCCTCTTCTTGCCCAGGCACCCACAGGGCGGGGCCAAGGGGTGCTGCTTGCTGCTGGGGCCCCGGCAGGGCCACCACGCTGTGTTTACTGAGCATTTCTTATGTGCCAAGGGCCGCTCTCACAATTCCCCTGCGTCTTCTCTTTGCCCATAACCCCTTCAGTATCCGAGGCTGACAGGTAAGGAAACTGAGGCACAGACTTGCCCGAGGTCACCCAGCTGCTCGGGGACAGGGCTGGGATTTGATCCTGGCCATCCGCTGAGGTGACCTGTGCCTCTCACCCTCTCCCAGCCTCACCTCAGAACAGCGTGGAGCTGCAGGAGGTGTCACCTCACCTGATCCCCGAGAAGTCAGTGCCTGTGGCCCTCTGTGTCTCCAAGGGGGGCTGGCCGGCCGCCCAGGTCTCCTGGTACCTCGACGACCCGGACCTGAATGAGACGATCAGGGGGATCCAGCAACAAAACCGGGAGCCCCGCTCGGGCACGTTCACCGTCACCAGCCTTCTGACGATGGTGCCCTCAAGCAGCGTCAATGGCAAGAATGTCACTTGCAGAGTGGAGCACGACAGCCTGGCGGAGCCGGCCCTGCTGCACGCCACCCTCTCCGTGCCCTGTGAGTACGGGCAGCGCCCTGCACCCCATCCCACTGTCCACGCCGGCTCCCTGGCCCACACACGGCCCTGGCCCCCGCAGCTGGTCTGCAGCGAAAGCCCACACGGCCTGTGCTGGGGTCTCAGTGCGTGCCCACACCCGTGCGTCCCCACGACGGTCTATGCCGCCTTCCCCGTCGCCTGCACCCGCTCCCTGTCTGTTTGCCTTGCGGCCTTACCTTTCTCTACGCTGGCTCCCTGGACATCAGCAGCACTGTCCACACTCGCTAATTAGGCCACTGGCGGTGGGGAGTTGTCACTGTTTCCGGGTCATCTACACTGGCCCCGTGACCCTGCACGTTCTCCTCTGGTTCTCCCAGGCGCTCTCCGAAATGCCCCCCAGTGTGGCCTACACCGGACCCCACACGTGTATACCAGCTGCCTCAGTGGGTTGCGGCTTTATGGAGCTGCCCCACATTTTCCCGTTGTCTCTGGGGGCAGTGTCTACACTGTCCTCCCACCATAGTCTACACTCTCCTCCGCCTGGTGCGGGCTACACTGTCCAATCCACGGGCTGTCTGACCCCTCCCACAGCTCATGCTGTCTCCTCGGGTTCTGTCTACACAGCCCCACCCTGTCTGCCCCGGGTCTCCCACACCGGGTCACCCCCCCTAGCTGCCTGTAGGGCATCGCCAGCATCTACACTCACAGATTTAGCCGCAGTGACAGCCCTAGACTCTCACCTGCTCTGACCAGCAGGAAGACGAGGCAGCCACAGATGTGATGTTCAGTTTTCCACCGGTCACCCATGTAAAGACAGTTAAAGACATGGAGCTGACCCCGAAGTGGCTCACGTCTGTAATGCCAGCTACTCAGGAGGCTGAGGCAGTGGCGGGGGGGGGGTCAGAAGTTCAAGGCCAACCTGAGCAACTTAGACCCTTTTTCAAAAATAAAAAGGGGTGGGGGTGCAGCTGAATGGTAGAGCATTTGTGTAGCATACAAAGCCCCCGGTTCCATCCCAGCACTGCCAGAAGAGAGAGACAGACAGACAGACAAATTCATTTTTATAGTAGATTTTATGTCAATCATTATATCCAAAGCCTTATCATCTTAACAAGTAATTGGTTTTTAAAAGTCAGTCTTGAGATTTCTCACATTCTTCTTGTCATGGCAAGCCTTCAGAATCTGCTGTGAGTTTCAGAGCAGCTGTGTCTCAAGTGTGCAAGGGTCACGGGCGGCTGGTGGCTGTTGTGTGGACAGCACAGGTCTATGGGACGCTCTTGGTGCTGCCACTGTCCCCAGCGTTGTCACCCTGGCTCCCCCAGGAACGAACATTTTCTCCACAACAGCCGCCTCCCTGCTTTCCCGGTGCCCCGTCTACACAGTGCCCGCCAGCAGTGCCCACACAGGCTCTCTCCCAGACCTGTCTACACTGGCTGTTCCCATCCATGGAGTTGGTCTGTGGGTTCCCTCAGCAGGGGCACTGCATCTGAAGGAAGAGGACAGCGGGGGTGACTTGCACCCACTTCCTTCCCACTCCACAGACAGCCCTGTCCCATTGGCCTGGCCCTTGAGGACTTAGGAAAGTGTCCCTGGCCATCACGTTGGGGCAGAGAAGCAGGGGAATCCTTCCTGCAGGACTTGTCAGAGTCTTGAGCACTACAGCAGGCCAGGATGAGGCTGCCCAAGAAAATGAGCAGAGAAAGCCAGGTCCTGAGAAGCCCCTTCGGTGCACCCTGTCCGACGACACCCAGGCTTCTGCTCTGTGAAGGAACCTGTGACCCTGGGCTCCTCCCAGCCGCTCCAGCTCAGCTGCTCCCCACCCCACTCAGGCCTGAAGCCCACAATTCTTCAGCCTCTCTGAAGTCTCCCCATCCCTGAGCCTGTGTGTCTGTTCTCCCCAGATCCGCCTGAGGTGTCCATCTCTGGCTATGATGAAAACTGGTACCCCGGCCGCGACAATGTCTGGCTTAACTGTGACATCCACAGCCACCCAGAGCCCGAGAACGTGTTCTGGAACACGTGAGTTTACTGACCCAGGTCTGAGGGAGGAGGCCGGGCCTGGACCCCCGGGTCTGAGGGAGGAGGCCGGGCCTGGACCCCTGGGTCTGAGGGAGGAGGCCGGGCCTGGACCCCCGGGTCTGAGGGAGGAGGCCGGGCCTGGACCCCTGGGTCTGAGAGAGGAGGCTGGGCCTGCACCCCGGGTCTGAGGGAAGAGGCTGGGCCTGGACTCCTGGGTCTAAGGGAGGAGACCTGGGGGCCTGGACCCCTGGGTCTGAGGAATGAGGCTGGACCTGGACCCCCGGGTCTGAGGGAGGAGGCTGGGCCTGGACCCCAGGGTCTGAGGGAGGAACCTGGGCCTGAGAGGGGAGCAGTATAGAGGAAAGTAAAGAGAGAAGGTGGCAAGCACAGGCCAGTCTGCCATCGCTATGCAGAGTCCTTTAGTCTGGGCTGTTGATGCCCAGTCCCCATACCGCCATCCTGGGCTGAATATGAGCCCTGCCATGTGATGCTGACAGCCAGCACTGCAGCCGTCCTGTTAAAGGTCCACGGCGGGGCTGGGCCAAGTGCCTCACATGTGCAAGACCCTGGGCTCGCCAGCCATAGCCCCATAAGAAACAAACCAAAACTAGAATGTGTTCGCGCCCCACCCCCAGCCCTAAGGATGAATTTTTTTTTTTTTTTTTTGAGACAGGGTCTCACTATATAGTTCATACTGGCCTTGAACTCATTATGTACCCTAGGCTGGCCTCAAACTCCTGGCGATCCTCCTGCCTCAGCCTCTTAAGTGCTGGGATTACAGGCATTCCACCACACCTGGTTATGATTAATTATTTTACAGTGTTTATTGGACCCTTTTCCTTATCCCAAAAATAATTTTTTTTTTTTTTTTTTTTTTTTTTTTTTTTTTTGGTACTGGGGATCAAACTCAACCTCACGCTTTCCAGGCAGGAGCTTAAGCCACCGAGCTAAATCCCTGGGCCTGTTTTTTGAGACACGGTCTCACTATGCAGTGCAGGCTGGCCTTGAACTCACTTTGTAGCCCAGGCTGGTCTCGAACTCACAACGATCCTCCTGCCTCAGCCTCCTGAGTGCTGGGACCAAAAATAACTTACGACCATTGCAGAACCTTCAAACAATACAGTTAGGAACAAAAAGAAGGAAATAGTTCCTCAGTAGCCAGTAAGGGTAGCCAGCCACTTCCAGAAATACCTGCTGTTACCTTTTGTTATATATCCTGCCTGTCATTTTTTTGTTCCCAAACAAAAACTAGAATTGTGTCGTATGTGAGCTTTTGAAACCTTCCAAGCTGTGTCTTGTGAACACCTTTCCGTGTCCAAGCACAGAAATCTACCACCAATCGTTTTCTCCAATACTTTATTAGGGAAATTCTCACATGTACAGAAAAGTAATGAGAATTTCCCAGTGAACCCTCAAAAATCCTGGGTCCCCCCCCCTCCACTTGATGTTCTGCTGCCCTTGCTGATTCCATGTTGGTCCGTCCTCCACTCACGCATCCACCCCCCACACTCCCAGCACGTCCGCTGCCCCTCTCTGCCGAGGCTGGGAGCCCCTCCCGTGTACCTGCTCTGGGTTAACTGGCCAGCTACAAAAAGGCCAGGGGTGCGGCCATGCTGCGTGGTTTCTTTGAAGACAGCGGCTGCCTTGGAGGGATTGGCAGTCACGCGCTCTTCGGGGCGGTGCTGCTCCTGTCCTGCCGCCAGGTGGCGCCTGGGTTCAGGTCCCCGATAGCGCACTACTCAGCCTCTGCCCTTTGACCGCTGTGTGCACGCCCAGGACGCTGACCACCGCGCTCTCCTACACATGACAGGGCAGCCCCCTCCCTGTGTGGACTCTCGTTCCCAGGGGGAGAAAAAATAAGCAAGATAGCGTCGTGGAGTGTGTACCGTACCAGATTTTCATGAATGTCTTCGTTGCTTTTCTTGTTGCTGAGACAAAACACCCAACACTCAAAATTAAAGGAGGAGGCGCTGGGCATGGTGGCACACGCCTGTAATCCCAGCACTCAGGAGGCTGAGGCAGGAGGATCATTGGGTGTTCAGAACCAACCTGGGCTACAAAGTGAGCTCAAGGCCAGCCTGAACTGCATAGGGAGACCCTGTCTCAAAAAAGACCAAAAAAAAAAAAAAAAAAAAAAGTTGGCCCACACTTTGCAGAGGTTTCTGTCGGAGTCAGCCTGCTCCAAGACAGGGTGGCATCACACAGTACATGGTGCTCACAAGGTAGCAAAAGTGACCAAGGACCTTAGCAGCATCTTTCTGTCCCGTTTATCTTTCTACCTTGGGTGGGCAGCACTCACACCCTTAACCCTAGTGCTCTTGAGCCCAGCGTTGCACAGTGAGTCCCAGCCTCACACAGCCTAGATCCAGCCCCTTCTGAAAAAGCCCCACCTATGGCCACGTGAGGCTTTGGGGGACATCTAGACACAAGGCGTAGTCCTGGGTGTCGTGGGGAAGTAAAAGCAGGAGGGCCAGGGCCTTAGCTCCTGGAGTGCTTGCCTGCTTCCTGCCCTGGCACCACCAAAGGCAGATAAATATAAATTTGAAAAGTTGAGCCAGAGGAGGGGGATGGGGAAATAGAGGACCCCCAGGAGACTTAGCAGAGGCCTGAGAGGGGAGGGGAGCGGGCGGCCACCTGGTGGAAGAGCGTTTACAGACGGCTGGAAGCACACCTGGAGGGCTTAAGGCTCAAACCAGCGGCCACTGTGGGTATAGATGAGGAAGCAGAGAATGACAGACAATGTGGGCGGAGATCCGGGGACAGACACGGTGGGCCGGTTGCGGGTCAGGATGCTGGCTCTCCTCTGAGCAGAGGGCTCGGAGCCGACCTGGGTCTCGGGCGCCCCCTGGTGACCATCTCGGGGACAGACGGGGCGAGGTGGGAAACGCTTGGTCCTGAGCTGGCTGGGATTCTCCGTGGGTGTAGAAGGGCTTGGCGGTGCACGCCTTTAATCCCAGCACTCGGGAGGCTGAGGTAGGAGGAGTGTTGTGAGTTCGAGGCCGGCTTGGGCTACAACGTGAGCACAAGGCTGGCCTGAGCTACATAGTGCGATCCTGCCTCAAAAAACTAGGGCTGGGAGTTTGGCTCAGTGGCTTAAACACCTGTCTGGCAGGTGCGAGGTTGTGAGTTCGATCCCTGGTGCCGCCAAAAAAAAAAAAAAAAAAAAGGGAAGGGTCAGCAGGATTTGCTGATGGCTCGAACGGGGCTGGGAGAGGCGGCGGGGGCGGTGAGGGAGGATTCTGGATAGCTCCCCAGCTTCGATGTAGACTGTGGGACACTGCAGGGTCGCGGTCACTCCAGGGCTCACCTGCCCATCTCCCTAGGACCATGGGAACCCTGCCACACTCTGCCGAGGCCCAGGGCCTGCGGCTTCTGATTCGCACTGTTGACAAGTCCATCAACAACACCACGTTCGTTTGCCAGGCCGCCAACGCCGTGGGGACTCGCCAGGGGTATCTGACTGTCCTGCTGAAAGGTGAGGAGTTGGGAGGAAAGGTGGAGCCCTCACGGGAGGGGGAGCAGCAGGACTGCCTGCCCGCCTTTGGAACCCCACCATGACTCCCACCCCTCGGCCAAGTCCCATCAGGAGAGGACTTTGCTTCCTGCTAACCCACCATCTGTCCCACCAGGGCCATTCTTCAGCCAGCTGGATACACTCCCTCTGCCAGCCCAGGCTGGGACAGCTGCGGGGTGCCTGTTTCCTAAGGGCTCAGAAAAGGAGACATTCCTAGGGTCTCAGGCAGAGAGAGCTCTACTGATTGTAATTGACAGATGCCTGACTCAGAGAAATCTGAACCCCTCACCCCATAAAAAAAGAACGTTATTAAAAATACACCTTCAGGTATGGTTAGATCCAGGTGCTCCAACCAGGTAACCTAGGAACTTTTCTTCACATTGCTTATCTCTGAGTTCTTTATGCTGGTTTTGCTCTCAGGTAAGCTCTGTTTTCAGAATCCTGTACCCTCAGCTAACATCCCACCTGCTTAGCAATCCCAAGAGTAGAAACACCACTTTCAATAGCTCTCACCAAAACCCTAGTGTCACTAAGAACCTGGTCAGAGGCCTGAATCTGTGTCCCAGCTCTGTGGGTCCTTTCACCTGCCTACTATCAAAAGTCTAAGAAAAGCCCATAAATGGGAAAATTAGTTTGCTCACAATTTGGTTAAATAGGGAAGGTAGCTAATCTGCCCCGTCTGGCACACAGACGTACTCTGACTTTTAGGAGGGGTAGAAACAGCCAGGAAATAGGCGTCTGCAGACCCCTCCAGGCTCTGACCCAGCAGCAGACTCAGGAAAGAGTTGAGGTCTGATCTGGTCGAAGGTTCCTAGGCGCCAGGGCTGGTGATGACGCATCGCTGTCCAGCATGAAGAGGCCAGAAAAATACTTTCACTTTAAAAATCTCAACTTTTTTTTTTTCCCCCGGCACCGGGGATTGAACTCACAGCCTCGCGCCTGCCAGGGCAGGTGCTTAAGCCACTGAGCCCAAACTCCCAGCCCTGATTTTTTGAGGCAGGGTTGCACTATGTAGCTCAGGCCAGCCTTGTGCTCATGTTGTAGCCCAAGCTGGCCTCGAACTCACAACGCTCCTCCTACCTCAGCCTCCCGAGTGCTGGGATTAAAGGCATGCGCAATCTCAACGTTTTAAACCGGATGTGCTGGCTTATGCCTGTCATCCCAGCACTCTGAGAGGCTGAGGTGGGAGGATTACAAATTCTAGCCCAGCCTGGGTAATTTAATGAGTTAGTGAGACCTTGTGTCAAAACAGAAAATGAGGAAAGGGATAGGGATGTAGCTTAGTGCAAAGGCCCTAGGTTCAGCCCCCAGTACCAGGAAAGGAGGAAGAAAACAAAAGGAGGGAAAACCTCAGGAAAAAGAGAGGGAGGGAAGGGCTGGGCATGGTGGTGCACACCTGTAATCCTAGCACTCGGGAGGCTGAAGCATGAGAATCCCTGTGATTCTGAGGCCAGCCTAGGCTGCACAGTGAGTTCAAGGCCAGGCTGCCCTGTGTAGGGAGACCTTGTCTCAAAAAAAAAAAAAAAAAAAAAAAAAAAAAAAAAAAAAAACCAGGAAAGAAAGAAAAATAAAGGGCAAAGGGGAAAAAAAGAAAATCCCCACTTCTAAAGCTCTGTTTCCATTCCACCGAGGCTGGCTGCCGTGGCCTGTCTTAGGTTACAGCCCACTTACGAGCCTATCGCAGCACAGAGAAGGGAAAGCCCCTCTCGGCCAGGCCTAGGTCAGTCGGGGTCTCACCCCAGGCGCCTCCGCTGGCTTCCAGTGCGCTCGCGCTTTTAGCCCGAGCAGGCAGGTGCGCGCCCCCTAGAGGAAATTCGGGTCATGACACGGGTAAAGGGCGGTGTCTGTCAGGGTTGTCTTACCTCAATATCCGTTCCTCTCTTCCAGAGCCGCCTCTCAAGGAGCAGTCGTACCTCCCTATAGCCATCGGAGTAGTAGGCATCACCGTGCTTGTTGCTGTAGGAGTTGGCATCTGGTTTTATTACAAAAGGTGCCGCGGTGAGTCCCCCACCTGCCCCCACCCCCGGACTTGGTGTCACCCGTGCCAGGCTTGGTTCCACGGCCCCCACACACAGCCTCTCACAGAGCACTCGCCCCAAACCCTGGAGCCCGGGGAGTCCTGCCCGTTAGTTCACCTGAGGAGTGTTTAGGGGAGGAAGGCGGGTCGTGTAGGACAGTCAGGACTTTGGCTTTCAATCCAGGGGATGCCTTTGGTCATAAAGCTTTTCCTGCAGCCAGGAAACAAAGCCGCCCCCTCACATCTCGGCCAGATGCCCCTCCTCCTGCCCTGCCCCAGCCTGGTGCTGTGCACTGTGAGCCCAGCAAGGCAAGGCTGGGGCTGTGCGGTTCACGGCTGTGTCTCCCGCACCACCTCGTCCCAGGCCAGGCGCAGGAGGAACACTTAAGAGAAATGTTTGCTGGGAGCCGGGCATGGTGGCACACGCCTGTGATCCCAGCACTCGGGAAGCTGAGGCAGGAAGATCACTGCAAACTCGAGGCCAGTCTAGGGTACATAGTGAGCCCTTGTCTCGGCAAAACAAAAAAAGGAAAGGTATCCAAAGTGTAGCAACTGCCTTATTAAGTATGTCACCGTGGGTAAATGGCTTCCTCTCTGTGACTCAGTCTCCTCGTCTGTCTGTGGAAGTAACTATACTTAATAATATGGGTGACACGTTAACACAGCACATGTCCTAGTGCAAGCCACAGGCTGAGGATACTAACCGTTGATTATGATTGCTCTTCCTAATGTAATTATTAAAACCCACATGAGTGGGAATTTCGGTGTTTCACTGACAGCTGTATCAGTGCCTCAGATGGACCTGGCACAGAGCAGACATTTACTGACCACTGAATAAGCCTGTTTGAAATTGAGGAGACTGACACAGAGAGGTTAAGTCCCTCGGTCCAAGCTCAGAGTTCCTTTTAAAAGACAGAAAGAGGGCTGGGAGTTTGGCTCAGTGGCTTAAGCGCCTGTCTGGCAGGCGTGAGGCTGTGAGTTCGATCCCCGGTGCCACAAAACAAATAAATAAATAAATAAATTAAATTAAATAAAAGACAGAAAGAGGACTTCAGTGCTTATGCACAAAAAAAAAAATTTTTTTTTTTAAGGCAGGGTCTCACGATGTAGTTCAGGCTGGCCTTGAACTCACTAGGTAGCCCAGGCTGGCCCCAAACTCAAAGTGATTCTCCTGCCTCAGCCTCCAGAGTGCTGGGATTACAGATGTGTGCCACCATGCCTGCCCACAAAAAATATTTTCTATTTCATGACTAAGCAAATAACTGAATGCCAGCTTCTCAGATAGCGCACACACCATTCCTGTTTAATAGCTGTGGAGCCCACCACCCTCAGTGTCCACCCCAGAAGCGCAGGTATAGGATTGTGGGGCACAGACACCCCAACATGCTCTCCTTCCTGACAGTGTCTCCTCCCTCTCCCCAGCTCAAAAGCAGTCCAGATCCTCATCGAAAGGGGCGAACGGGACGAACAAGGCAAACGGGACGAACGGAGTGAGTGTGGTGGGGTGCTGAGAGGGTGAAATGTCTCCAAGAATCACAGACCTGCAGCCAGGTCCCTCACAGGAGGGGACAGAGAGATGCGCACAGGATTGCATCAGGAGCCTGGACCTTCCCTCCTGTTATCTCAAGCAGCATCTCTTGCCCCCCAGAAGCCCCACAGAGTTCTTTCGCTAAAGCACAGCCTCTGGGAACAAGGTCTGCTGCAGCCAAGGCTCTGCATTTTATTATGTGTCCCCCTCAGTTGCCACTCCTTGAGGAGCCCTGCCCTGGCTTGTAGGGTGGGGCCAGGCAGGGGCAGCTTTCTGCACATTTCGCGTAAGTGCAAAGATTCTGATTTTATTCCAGAGAACCCTGAGGCTAACATGACTGTCCCCTGTCTAGGTCACCTATTCAGCACCAAATGAGCAGGTCACATTCCAGGAGAACACAACAGAAGAGTGCACAAGGTGACACATGGGGACTGAGTGACACAGGGACTGGCTGGACCCCACTGCAGTGGCTGAAGATGCTTCCAAAGGGACGGGCCACCTCTCCCGCCGGATGTCAAGATGTGACTTTATCTCCTGGGGTAGTGGGCATCCATCACAGACACTGAGCTCAGGAACACTGTCCATTCACTGATACTATGAATCACAGCAGAACGATAGGTATCAAAATCAACCAAGGGCCGGGTGTGGTGGTGCACACCTGTAATCCCAGCACTTGGGAGGCTGAGGCAGGAGGATCGTTGCAAGTTCAAGACCTGCCTGGGCTACAAAGTGAGCTCAAGGCTACCCTGAACTGCTTAGCGAGACCCTGTCTCAAAAAGACAGAAGAAAAAAATAGCCAAAGGACAAGCAGCACGACCTTCCAACTGCCTGACCCAGAGGAGCCATGGAAACAGCACCAACTTGCCCAGTGTTGCAAAATTCAAGTGATCAGAGAGCCCAATGGGGAACAAGTATTTATTTCCAGGATTTTAGATGACATCAACCCAACTAAACTCATGTCCCAAGTGTGCTGGGTATTCGAACAAAGGGAAGCTTCTAGTTTTATACATTTGGCTGAGGGGGGTGGTCTTTAGAAATGGTGGGAGGGAGGAGCAAGGGTACAGAAGCAAGACAAAACAATTAGTAGCTGTCTTAGTTACTTTTCTCGTTACTGTGACAAAATACCTGATGCCCAAAGTTAAGGGAAAAAAGGTTTATTCCGTTCACAGTTTGTAGAGGTTTCAGTACATAACTGGCTGACTCATGGCAGAGGGGCATCAGTTCATGGTGGCAGAAGACAGCAAAACATCAAGAGCAAAGAATAGGGAAACAAATCTCTTTCTGCCCCCTTTATCTTATCCAAAATGCTGGGATTAGGGTGGTGCCAGTCCGGTCGGTGGACTGATCCAGCAATCACTCATGCTTAATCCCAGCATTGCACTGTGAATCAGTCCCAAACTCTAGATTCAGTTACCTCTGGAAAAAACTCATGAGTTTTTGAGGGGACATCTAGAGACAAACCATAACAATAACTTAGCCTTAAAAGAACACAGAGCCTTACAAGTCCTGTGAGAACAAGATAACATAAATTCTGTTTACAGGACGTAGGTGCTAAGTTTTTTCTTAATTTATTTATTTAGTCTGTTTGAGACAGGGTGTCACTATGCAGTTCAGGCTGACCTTGAACTCTCAGACTCTCAGGGGTGCTCTTACCTCAGCCTCCCAAGTGCTGGGATTACAGGCAGGCACCACCATGCGTGCCCATAGTTGTCAGTCTTATCTGCCCCAGAACAAGACATTATAGCTTATGGGGGAGGGGTGGGACTTGAGGGGGCTTGCTCTTTAAATTCTACTTAATGCCTCCCTTTGATGCTTTCTGTGAGTTCTAATAGCATCACTATCATTAACATTTACCTTGTTATGGGGGGAGGGGCTGGCTCCCTATTGGACAGAGGGAGAATTGCTACAAAAAAGATAAGGGATTTGTGTTGTTTTATCTCTATGTCGATTCTCAAGCTTTGACCATGTGCAGACTTAGTCAGCTTCTAGGGTGACAAGATCAGGGCTGTTGTCTCTGGTGGTGGCCTGATCTGGATCAGCTGGATTGGTTGGTCCAGATCCTAACTAGTCCACCTGCCTGGGGCAGTCGGCACCTGTCAGCTGCAGAGGCTCCAGGACACAGTTTCTGTAATTTCAACAGCAGTGGGGATGGAGAGGATTACAGTATGCGGCCCATGCCATGTAAGCCCCAGAGTTGTTTGATTTTATTTCTATTTTTTTAAGCGAAACAAAGTCCCCAGGTTGGAATGGGTATATGGGGTCTGTCAGGCTTATGAGCATTTTTTCCTATACACAGTTACGAATGTCTTAAAAAGCTATTTTTAAGTGTATCTGTCTCATTAAGGTCAACTTTTCTAATTTACTGAGATCACCTTTAATTTTACCTATGATTGAGGAATGCCTGCTGAACTAGATTTCGTAAGGGGAATACCCAGTTTGGTGGGAGTGTACTGGTCTCAGAGGAGGACTGTGGGCAGGACTTGATCTCATCCTAAGTGGGTTTCTTCACAATATTTTTAAACAACTGTTTGAGTGTCTGATTTATGTGCTCCATTTTTCTTGAGCTCTGTGGCCAGTAAACCATGTGGAGCTTTTATTTTATCTTTAACCTCTATGTGAGCTCCTGGACTATCTCAGCTACAAATGTGGGTCCACTGTCTGACCCCGAGCTCAGGGGTGGTCCAAATTCTGGAATGACGTCTCTTAACAGCACTTTGGTCACTCCTCATGGCTTTTCTGTTCAGGTGGAGAAAGCTTCAGTCTATCCTGAGAAGGTGCAGTAGCCATCAGCTTGAGGCAATGTAGTAAAATCCCTAAGCAACTTTTTACATAGGGCAGCTGCTATTTCCTGGATACCAAGGGACCAGGTGAGCCCTTGTCTTGAGTTGTTTGGTGCACAGGTCAAGCATTGTTTACAAACAGCCTGAGCAATTGTGGTGCTTTGTGGCACATAGAAACGACACTCTATGTTTCCAGTTCTGTCTTTTCCATGTGTGACCCCTCATAGAATTATTTTATAAACCTGGGGCCCAGCACTTTGAGGATGATGAGCCTCCTGCCAGCAAACTTTTATCCCCCCCTGCTTTATATATTTTTCTAGCTTTTGGGCAAAACAGGGGAACTGGACAGTTTGGAAGATACAGGAGCTTATGTTAGACTTCTTGTCCCCCTTGACACATCTTTTAGGTCAGCAAAACAGCCTCTTTTCTGGGACTCTAGTGACTCTCATAATAGTTACATTTTTTAGACAGTGGCCCAATGCGTTGTGTCATTACCAAGCATTCAGGTCTACCATCTACCAGAAAGATCATGAATTGGACCTCTGCTCTTTCCTGTGATTATGGCTTTGTGTGCCCATGGGATGGAACCTGGTCTGGCCTCATCCTAGTAACCGTTAGTTTCCGTCCAACCAGCAAGGCCACCATCTGTTTTGTTTCGTTTTTTGCTTGAAGGCAATAGCCTTTTGCAGTTTTGGAATTTTTATCATTTCTGTTATTTTTTGGCATTTATTTTCCCAGCATCTGTATTTTTACATCACGCACATTGATCTCAACCTAGTTTTGGTTAACTGGCAGATCCTGGCTTGGTTTGGCTCTTGCTTTGTCAGTATCCCTTGTCTTTACCCCTTAGTGATTTTTTTTTTCTGGGAGCCTCCTAGTAGCTTTTTGTTTGTCCTCCTGGTCACCTCTGAAACCTGGGTCACATTTATGCCAGTGCAACCCCTCTAGTTTTTGTCAGTAAGCAGATAGACAGGGCTGAAGCCATGAGGGTCTATCTGAACTATATTTAATCAATGTAGGGAAACTGATCCTGATGTCCTGATAGTCATCTGCTCCCGTTCACCATCCTAATTGGTTTTTTGTCAATCCCCCACCCAGGCAGCCATTTACCATCAAAGGAAGGCCAGTGTATTTTTATCCTTGGAGCGGCGGGTGGAAATCACCTGTATTTCATAGTTTCCTATATAGCCTCTTATAAAGTTAGCCAGCATACACTTTAATGGGGTGGTTTTTAATGGTTTTCTTCCTATATCTACTCTAATGTGATGCAAATCACTTTCTTAAGCACTTTATGTCAGTTTGATCTTTTTCCTTGCCCAAAGCAGTTATTAGAAGGAAGGACCTGAGTTCCACTAAATTAACAAGTAAACTGTATTTTTTTAATAAGCTACTTCCATAAGCTTTCCTCAGTGTACATAAGCTTTTTAGTCTTGTCTTTATCTCTCATTTTTTATCTGTTTAGCACAATGAAACTTACTGTACAGAATCTTCTCATGTCAAAAATATAGCCTTTTTAATTTTGTCTACTTCCTCTACTATATTGTAATAAATTTAACTGTAGCTGCTTGAATTTTAAAGTGTCTCCTTTAGTTCCCTCAGGTAACAAACTTGACCACCTATCAGTGTTCTTATCTTAAACCAGCAGAGGGTAAAGAGCAAGTTAACCCTGTGTAAGGGACCTGGCCTAGATGCCCAACAAGTGTATGGCAAAGGTTTAAATAAACGAGACAAGTGGTGTGACTTTAGGGCGCCAGGAGGATCAAAACCCTCTGCAGAGTTCTCGACTCTGGTGGCTAAGACAGGGAGTGTCTCTGGGTAACCCATATCTATTTAGTATTCAACAAGGAAGGGGTTAGAGTGGAAAACGCAGGAAACCTGAGCAGGACCTTGGGAGGGGTTTAAGGACCCCTCCAAGTAACAGACTATGTTAATTAAGGAGAAATCTCCAGGTGACTTTTGCTGCAGGAGTGAAATGCCTGCAGCTACGATCTCTATCTTATTAATTGGGGTTGGAGCCAGGTGTCCTCAGCTGTGGCCCGTCTTGCCCTTTGAAGCGCCTCTTTGTTCTCATTACAGTCATGCCCAGGCCATGCCACAGCCCTGTGTGTGTTTTCAGTGTCAATGGCTCTAACAACCCTGTAGTTGCAATGTAAGAATTTGCAAGGCATGAGAAATGTTTTATGCACATCAGCTCAAACTGGAAACCAAAAGAGTACATTTTCCAATTAGTTGAAATTCGTAATTTCATTTTTCCTGTAAAACTTTCTTTGGCCTGACAGGACTTTTTGGCCATTCAGCCCCAGACTGGAGCTGCTGCAGCTTTTAGACACCTGCAGGCAGGCGGCGCTAGGCTGGTGACACCGAGCAAGAGCTGGTCTTGGGGCTCCTGAAGCCCGGAGGAGACCCAGGGCTCAGTCTCACTCTGCGCTCACTTTTCACCCCTCCAATCTCATTTGGCACAGCTGGACCTAAGTTTCTTGGCCTTTCACAACCACCAAACCAGCTGATTGCTCAGCTGTTCTTTAGCCTTGGTCCCCATCTGGGCTGTTCACTATCATCGTTCCATTTTACAGGATGTTTCTCTCTCTCTCTCTCTCTCTCTCTCTCTCTTTTTTTCTATCAACCTGTCCACAGCCCTTCCCCCCCTCATATACTGGCACATCAAAGCAAAGTAGCTTTTTCATCTTCGCCCGATACATTAGGGTGTGAATCATTTTCTCAATTATTTTTGTTTGCAGACCCATTAGACCACTTTCCTCCCCCAAGTCCCAGATGAATGCAGGTGACCTTGGGCTCACACATTTTATTTTGTGTGCCCACAGACATTTATATACATTTTCTTTCCCAGTTGTTTTCCATCCAGGTGAGGGATTCTCCAGCCCGTCCAGTTTTGCACCACACCCATAATTCCAACACTCTTTAAGTTTCTCCTGAAGCGTATCACTCCTGCATTTCATTTGGCCCTCGTGGTGAACTGCGTGACAGTCAGTCCCCCACAAACCGCTCTTGGGTGTGGGCCTATCACACCACTGCTAACAATTCACCTGACTTGCGTTCAGGTCTGACCCAGCCTGAGCCTGTCTCACAACGGGCCACCCCTATGTTCTAGCGTCTCTAAGAACCAGTTCTCGTTGCAGGCACGCCTGCTGGTGCAGTCTGACTTTAGTCCAGGTCAGATGACTAGGTACTCCCCGGGAGGTGATCAGGCTCCCCGTCTGTCCTAACTGGACAAGGTTTTCCCCCTGCAGGCCCCTAAAACTTTACCGTGGTCCTGTAGCATACTGTTGTTCCAGAATCATCCTGAATTCCCTCAGGTTCCATTTGTGCCGACAGGAGGGGCCTGCAGGCCGTGGGAGGGCCGATTTGCTCTCTGAGCTGAAGTTTACCCAGGCGGCACCAGAGGTCTCAGGACCCCTGCAGCTCCGGCTGTCTCAGGCCTGCAGACAAATGAGACCGCGATTCTGTCCTCTCCAGTCCCTTTGTGGTTACCAGAAATGTTGCAGAATCCAAGAGAACAGAGAGACCAGCGGGGATTTATGTCCGGGATTTTAGGTGCACGTCCACCCAGCTAAACTCACAACCAAAGTGCGCTGGGTGTTTGAACAAGGGAAGTGTCCTAGTTTTACACATTTGGCTGAGGGGTTTGGTCTTTAGAAACGGAAGCAATTAATAACTTAACCTTGAAAGAAGACGGGGCCTTATGAGTCCTGCAGGAATAAGATGACATAAACTGTGGACAGGACACAGCTGCCAATCTTATCTGGGCGAGAACAAGAAGTTATAGCTGGGGGGAGGGAGACTCCAGGTGTGTTGCTCTTTAAGTCACCAGCAGTGACATCACAGCATGCAGGAGGCATCACCAGCCAGGGAAGCTCGCGGGAGACCTTCGTGGCCAGAGTTTGTGTCGGGGCTGGTGCCGTGGTCCAGCTCCTCCCCAGATCTCCTCCATACTCCTGGCCTTGGCCCCGCCATGATGGACACCCCTAGTGTGGGCACCCAGAGTGGCTCGGGTCCCCAGATAAACTGTGCAGCAAGCTGTGCAAGGGCTTCGAGATGACTGCCCAGGCCCAGAGACAAAGGCCAGATCTCCCCATGGGCAGGGCTAACCCTTTACTGCAGAATGGCCCATGCTGAATGTTCCTGCTGCTGAACTTCCAGATCTCTCTCTGTTCGGTCCCTGGAGTTACAAGAAACAGAGGCTGGAACTCAGGCTCCAGGCAGCTGCCCAGGTTGTTGGAGAACTAGGAACAACTGGTGGATAGATGTGAACTCGGGGGCCGTCAGCTCTAGCAACCTTCGCTGGTGCCCCTGCAGCCATGCAATTCCACGAGGCAAAGCTGCTCGGATGCTCCTGATAAATTTGCTTTAAAAGGCCTGTGGGGGGCTGGAGGGCATTCAGAGGTGGAGACCCCACCTAGCATGCTCAGGACCCTGAGCACCACCCCCATCACTGCAAAAGAAAGAGTGAAAGAAAAGGCCAGCAAGCTTGGAGACTGCAAGAGGAAACACTGGAGCAGGATTAGGACTTGCTTGGGAGAGAGATGAGCGAGCACACAACGGAGAAGGGTGGGGAAGGGGGAACAGGCAGGGCTGAGGACCCACAGGGGGACAAGACCAGTTGGGAGACAGTGCTGGGGAGACCGGGAGATTGGTGGATTTTCTGGGTGGTCCTCCGTCTGCCCCAGCACCTCTTTAGAGCCTATTTATTTTTCTATCTCAGAGGGCTGCCTGCAAGGGGTCTTGTGGGGGGATTAAGGGGGGCAGAGTTTTGTGTAGGCCATCACCATATGGGACAGAAGCAGGGGTGCAGACGTAAGGCCCTGAGTCAAGAGGAACACCAGACTCTACCTCCCCCCAAGATCCCCCGACACCTTTCTCCTGCCGTGTCCCTCCCTCTCGCTCCACCCCTTTAATACTTCAACTGGACCACTCAGACAAGTTAGAAAACCTGTCAGGGATTCATTCTGAGTTCACTCTTTTGCATATGGGTATCCAGTTCTGCACAACCTTGGGAATGCTGTAAATGCCACCAAATTGTCCATTTTAAAACAACTTACATAAAAGGTGGGCGCAGTGGCACGCACCCGTCACTCCAACACTCTGGAGGCTGAGGCAGGAGGATGGCAAGTTTAAGGTCAGCCTGGGCTACAGAGTGAGATCCTGCCTGAAAAAACACCAACCTCCCACCCACACACAAAAAAAAAATGTAGGGTATGGTGGCACAGGCCTGTAATCCTAGCACTCTGAGAGGCTGAGGCAGGAAGATCACAAGTTTGAGCCTAGCAAGACTCCCTCTTGAAATAAAATTAAATAAATAAATGGGTTGGGCATGTAGCTCAATGTGGAGACTACAGGACTCAATCTCCAGTACAAAAAAAAAAAAAAAAAGCCAACCTGTTCAATTTTGTTTTCTCTATTTTACAACAATGTTTAAAAACTGAATTGTGTCATACCAAAAAACCAGTGACTCATGCACTGAGAACTAGTGAATCAATCATATTAGCACAAGCTTAGAAACTTGGAAAACACAGAATAAGCGCTGCGAGCGCAGCTCGGGGTGAAGCACTTGCTTAGCGTGCGTGAGGCCTGGACTCCGTCCCAGCCCCAAAACAGCACCAGTCCTGTTCCCGTCCTGGAGCTCAGTGAGTCCAGCGGGCTACAGCGGGCGTCAGCAGGCACCTGCTTCGACCCAAAAGGGAAAATCTGGTCCCTGTGCCTTCCAGCTGTGAGAAGCCAACTTCAGGCCTCAGCTCGCTGTCCCCCATCCAGCTGTGACCACTATCCCTCGTGAGGACCTGGTGGTCACTGCAGGGCCCACCCAGGCAACACTGGGCCATCGCCTCATCGCCAGAGCCTCAGTCACATCTGCAAATTCTTTGCAAGTTCCCTCACAGAATCACAGGGCCCAGGGACCCAGATATTTAGGGGGCATTAGACTCTCACTGTCTACCCTTGGCCTCTGCTCCTCCACTCAGGGCTCGGGACTGAGGTGGCCTCCTGCAAGCCTCACTCATACTCAGGTAGCAAACGTGCACCATACGTGGCCAGAATGACACTGCTGTCACAGTGGGCCCTGGGCAGGACGCTCCTCTTGTGAGATCATGGTGGAGCTGAAGAATTCCTGTCATCCAGCGACAGCATCGCTTTTATAACTCCACAGCTCAAAGAAGAGCAACGAGCTGGGCATGATGGTGGGAGCCTGTCATCCTAGCACTCAGGGAGGCTGAGGCAGGAGAATCGCAAGTTCAAGCTCAACCTGGGCAATTCACCAACTTAGCGAGACTCTTTCTCAAAATAAAAAAAAATAAGAAAAAGGGCTAAGGATGAAGGTCATGGGTTCAATTCCCATTACTGGTTAAAAAAAAAATACATATATGATTATATATATATATATATATAATGATTTCATTCTTATAAAACATACAGACCAGGCAAATCCATAGAGACAGAAACACAGCAGCAGCTGCCAGGCAGGAGGAGGTGGGAACGGAAGCAGCAGCTTCATGGGCTCAAGGCTTCCCTCTGGAGGACAGAAATGTACTGGAAGTAGACAGCACCAATGGCTGCAGGACCTTGCAACCGCAGTCAGTGCCTCAGAATTGGATCCTTCTGTCAAGATGGTAGGTTTTATGTGTGCTTCAACACAGTGAAAAATAATTTTTAATTCTTTATGGAAAAAATTAGGGCCAGGAGTTTGGCTCAGTGGCTTAAGCGCCTGCCTGGCAGGAGCGAGGTTGTGAGTTCGATTATCTTCCTAGTCCCTCACTGACTGGCAGAACTGTCAGGAACAAATTAAAGTTGTGAGCCAAAGGATGAATTCTATAAAAGGGGGATGATGGTGAGGACACTTCAACCACAAGGGCAGAAAGCGGCACCTCCCGGCCCTCCGCTTGCAGGCTGGTATTACAAACAAGGACCTGGATTTTCTGGTTCTCCCCAGGCACCCGCTGTGGGCTTTGCTCTGCTCCTCTCGGTTTATTCAACCTCCCTCCACATCTGGTCATCCATCTTCCAGTCAGTGCCAAGATGGCTGCTGTGCGCCAGGCATCCTTTCCAGGCTCATGTCAGAGAAGCAGCCCACCCCTTCCTGTGGGAACCTCTAAGAGTAGTTTCCCTTCCCAGCAGCATCCTCTGATCTCATTGGCCAGCACTGCCCACCACTCAACCAATCCCTGGCCTGAAGAATGAGATGGGGCTAAACCAGGGCCCTCCTCCGGGTAGCTGCAAGATTGAACTTTGCTCTGTTCTTTTGGGCACTGTCTATAAATGTGCTGTAATAAATCTGGACTCTTTTTTTTTGTACTAGGAATTGAGCCCAGGGTGTTCACACTGAGCCACATTCCTAAGTCTTTTTTTTATTTTGACACAGAGTCTTGGTAAGTTGTCCAGGCTGGGCTTGAATTTTCAACGCTCCTGACTCAGCCTTCCAGAATGGTCGGGTTACAGGCAGTCAGGGAGAGGGCTCTTTTTAATACTGCAAAGGAGAGCAAGAGAGAGAACAAGAGTGAGATTGAGAGACAGATAGACAGACAGGCAGACAGACAGGCAGACAGAATCTCCAGTGACTAGAAAATCTAGAACAGCTGGCTTTGCCACATGCACTACCCAGAAATAACTGCTGGGAAGTGCCAACTGTTAGGGTTTTTTGGCACAATAGAGAAGCAAAAAAGTAAAAAAGAATGAGTTTATCGAGAGGATGTAGGAAGGAGCACACAACCTGTGGCGGCTGGGCTATCTCCTTCACGGGATACGGGGTGGGGTGGGGGGTGTATATGTGACCTTTGACTGGAAGTGGCCCATGGGGCGGGCACTGATGATGTGTGAGGAGCTGATTGGAAGTTGCAATTTGGGCCAAAGCAGAAGAAGGAGGAAGTGGCTGTTAGGGTAAGCGTTCTTGCTTTGGCCTTCTGCCATGTTAAACCATCGCCATAATTGTACAGTAATTTATACTAGGGCAAAACTCTTTCATTCCCATCTTTGTATTGTTAGAAAAGGCCAAAGACTCTCTCTGACTACTTCCTGCTGGGTGGGGGCGTCGTGTTGGGATTTAGCGGGGGTTGGCAGGATAACAGTTGCCCATCTAGAAGCTGGTACCAGGTGTTTCAGTCAGAACAAGGGGTGTATCGTTGGTGAATGCTCACATCCTAGACTGGAGAAATAAAAAGACAAGGTGCTATGAGGAGGCAGGCCACTACCATAATTAAAGAACCCGGCAGAGGTAGAAAGAAAGGTGCCCTTGATCCAAATGTGTTGTTCCATCAGGACCATGGTGAGGAAGAATCTGAAAAATAAGCATGGGGTTGGGAGGAGTGAAGTTACAGGAGGCCATTATTCCCCCATCTGAAAGAGTAAAAGTGTAGGTAGGACTTGTCCTTGGTCCAGGGGTTGAGCTGGAGAGAATGGGGAGCATGAGAAATGTAAGGCCTGACAGTTGAATCATGTTTGGGAAATTATAGACCAGGGGTGGGGAGGGCTGTGACTGTGTCACTATAACGGAGATGAGAGCCCAGACCCAGAGGGGTCTCATGTTTAACTAAACAGCTGAGGGTGGAGAGAACTCAGAGTTGTTAAGTACAACAGCATGAGAGCAATCTTATGTAATGTGAGAGTCCTCAGGAAAGACTGCCCAGAATCTTACAGTAAAAAAGATAACTAACAGAATGTAAGGGACCAGGAACCAAATAGGATAACAAAACATGACTTAGTCTGACAGTTGTGGCTGTGGTCCCTTGGTGAGACAGAGACAGGTGGGAGGTAGGAGATGTGATGACCACTCAGGATGTTTAAAGTCAGGGGATTTAGGGTTAGGAGAGCACTGCTTAGCCTGAGTGATGTGGAACCAGGATAGCTGTCCAGCGACCCTGACCGCTGTTGGAGTTTTGAGGAAGACCAAGTAGGGGCTGCTTCACTTTGGTTGTAGTCCCGTGGATTTAGAAGATTTAGATAAATTAGATCTCCTGGGGATATGGGAGGACCTGGTTTGGTCCCATCAGAGTGTTGACGACTGACAGAAAAGGAATCTAATTTACGGTTGATCTGAGAGAGGTCGGTGAGGGAAAAAGGAACATGAATATGAACTATTCCCTCAGGACCAGCCTGTTCCCAAAGAGGGAATAGGGATTGAGGCTGAGAAGGCTGTGGAGTGGGAGGTGTAGATGGCCACCAAGAGGCCAACCACCCAGCAGGCATCTGTGGGCAATTACAGGGTGATCAACCATAAAATGGCCACTCGTAATCATGTGACAGGGAAGTACAAGATGGCGACTGGTTACCATGAAACCCACAACAAGATGGCTGCTGCCAGTTACATGGTGAAAGAGCACAAGATGGCAACTGGTCATCATGTGAACTGCAATAAGATGGCTGCTGATGATCACATGATGAGGGACTGCAAGATGGCAGCCATTTACCCTGTGACCTGTCACAAGATGGTGGCTGACTGATACATGGTGGAGGGCTGCAAGATGGCGGCTCTCCTCCATGTGAGCTACAGCAAGATGATTGCTGAGGAACATGTGGTGTGGGATTGCAACATGGCAGCTGAACACCACGTGGCCGGCTAAGTGGCTGAAATGCACAAGACCAAGTGTGGTGAGCCAGCAGGGAGAATGGCCATACAGGAGCAGAGGGGAAAGAAGAAGAGGGGCCATCTGACAGGATAAATGGCTCGGGTTGAGGGGATCAAGGAATCTGAGCTTGGAGAGAAGAAGTAAAGGAAGAGTTAGAGACTGCTGGGGGTGAGGAAAGGGGAGACTGAATGAGAGAAGAACACATCCTCAGAGTGAGAAAGGGATTTTTGTCAACTTACTGCCATTGTGGCAAAAGTTATATAAACCTTGAAGGACAGAGGGGTCAAATGTTTTCCCCTTAGGCATGGGCTGCCATTAAGCTGGCAGGTAGGCCAAGCCACCTGGCAGTAAAAGATCAGTCTTTTGGTTTTTATGGCCTTCTTTAGCCTAGAGTACCAAGGTTACAAACCAAGCACCCCAGAGGTGTGTTTTTCGGGGGACAGGCAATGATATTCCCCATGGTGACTGAATTAGAGGTGAGCCAAGAGACAACTCTGCCTCAGGGCATGAGAGCTTTGGTCCCTGCCTAAGGATGTGAGAGCTGTCCTGGGTCACACTTATCAAAAGAGGTCATCACCTGTCCTGAAAGTGTGACACTTAAGGTCCCAGCACCCGTTCTCATTGGCCATCACCGAGAGTGCGGGGCAGGGTCCCAGAACAAGAAGGCAATGGTTCTGCCTTGGGCTGCCTGCCCAAGGAATGTGAGAGTCGCTCTCCCTGTCCAGGGGCAGAAACAGATGGGCTATCTGACGTAAGCTTACGAATTTTTAAGGCTGAGGACAGCTCTGCCTCGGTTATCCAAGAAGCGTGAGAGCTGTTCTTGATTGAGAAGTCAGTACAGACAACCCCAGATGGAACAGTGGCTCACCTGTGACAAAGGAAATGGTCAGTGTTGGATGCAGGCTGGCGGCAGCAAATAAGCAGGTCCCGGAGGAAGGAACAGTGGCTCACTGGGCAGGGACCTCAAGACCGGAGGTGACCTCCAGGAGCTCACAAACACTGCCAGTCCAAGTTGCAAGGCACCAATACGTTAGGGTATTTTGGCTCAATAGAGAAGCAAAAGGTAAAAAAGAAGAACACATTTATTGAGAGGATGTGGGAAGGAGCACACAACCTGTGGTAGTGGTGCTATCTCCTCCACCTGATACGGGGTGGGGGTGGGGGGTGTATATGTGATCTTTGACCAGAAGTGGCCAAAGGGGCGGGTACTGATGATGTGTGAGGAGCTGACTGGAAGTTGCAGTTTGGGCCGAAGGGGAAGAAGGAGGAAGTGGCTGTCAGGGTAAGCGTTCTCACTTCGGCCTTCCTCCATGTTAAAGCATTGCCATAATTGTACAATAATTTGTACTAGGGCAAAACTCTTTCACCAACCTGTCCCTGGCAGACACACAGGAAATCACAGAACCGCAGCAAGGAGGATGGGAACCCCAGGTGGCCACCAAGAAACTGTGCAGCTTGGGGAGGTAGGGCGAGTCCAAGACCAAGCTCAGCGGTGCTGGTACCAAGCACAGGCAGGACGGGGCCTGCTGCTGCCTGACCGCTGCTTCCCGCAGCCCTGTGAGGTGGGGCCGCAGCTCCACACCCAGGCAGAAACCTGAGGCTCAGAGAAGTGAAGGAGCCATGCAGCCTGCAGCTGTGCGGTCCCCCGGGCCACGACGGTGCTCAAGGGGGTTTGAAGTCAAGGTACCTCACCTTCCCCGACCTGGGGACCACATGACGCCGTGACCTCTGACCAGCCGACAACACGGCCAGGACACCTCCCACCCCAACTCTTTCGCTGGACCACGAACGTCACCAGGGCAGCCAGCCTCGCACTACGCACCCACATCTCCACACCGGCACCCCACCCCCTTATAAACTTCTGGAACGAGGAAGGCAACATTCCCCGTCTGTGCTGGCCAGTGTGACAGCCACTACCCACACGGTGCTGGAGAGCAGTTAGAAGTTTGAAGGATTCAAATCGTTTCATGCATTTGGTGGCACACACCTGTAATCCCAGCACTTGGGGAGGCTGAGGCAGGATCACCACTGTAGTTCAAGGCGAGCCTGGGCTACACAGTGTGTTCAAGGCCAGCCTGAACTACATAGTGAGGCCCTGTCTCCACAAAAAGCATAAGTGTACAGAAAGCATATTAAATATATTAAGTAAAATACACATTTCGCATGGCTATTTAATTTTTTTACATTATAAGTGGGTATTTAAATTAACATTCATTAATTGTAATTATTATTGCAGCTGATGGCTAGAGTATTAGACAGCTCAGGCCTGGACCATCCACCATCCAAGCTCTGTCCCAGCAGACTTCAAAGCCAGGCAGGGCATGGTGGCAGGAGCCACACCTGGGCAGCTGAGGCAGCACTGTCCCATCTGAAAAATTAAAAATAAAAGACTGAGGATGTAGCTCAGCACTCTCTAAATTCAAACTCCAATATTTGGGGGTGGGAGGTGGGGACAGAGACAATTGATCTCCCCGCCTCCCCAGCCTCGCACACGCATGGTGTGTGCGCACACACACACACACACACACCCTCCCGCCACCCCACCCAAGGGCCTGCGGCTTGCTCAACACCCTTCATAGTCACCCAGCCTGAACGCCTCACTCCACCCCACCCCACCCATCATCTGTCCCATTTCCATGCCCTTGCAGGTCTCAGCTGAGCTGTCACCTCCTCCGGGAAGCCCTCCCAGCCCCTCAGGCCAGGTAGGCATCCCTTGGGCTCTCCCTGGCCACTGGGGTGACCACTGTGGGCCCCCATGGTCTGGGTCGGCCACAGGACAGTGAGGACTGAGAGCCAGTCAGAGGTCTCCATCACCACCGTCCCATGTGGATAAGCTTGAATGAAGGAATGAATGAATGTTTTTTAATAACCTAAGAAGCCAGGCACAGTGGTGCATGCCCGTAATCCCAGCACTCTGCAAAGCTGAGGCAGGAGGTTCACAACTTCAAACTCAAGTTGAGTGATTTAGCAACTTAGCAAGATCCTGTCTCAAAATAAAAAATGAAGGGCTGGGGATGTAGCTCCGTACAAAAACCCTGTGTTCAATCCCTGGTACTAAAGGAAGAGAGAAAAAAAAAAGTGAAGTACTTCAGAGTGAGCCAGCCATGGGTGCAGGGCCATCTCTACCTCCCCTCCCGGAAGATGTGCCTGTATCCTGAGGCCTCAGTCTCCCCGTTTGTGAAATGGGCACAGTACTGGGCAGCAGCTGCCACATGAGATTGTATGACAGAGGATGGCTCAACCAGAGGCCATGGCGACAGTCATGCTGAGTGGGAAGGAGAGTTGAAGGGACCAAGGAGGAGCCCGGGGAAGCCCAGCAAGTCCTCAGTCACCTGGGAAACCGGTTCAACCAGTGCCTGCACTGCCATCCGGCTCACAAGTCAGGCTGTGGAAGAGGTTTTGAGGCTGGGCTGGCGGAGGCTGTCTTGGGACCCCCTCCCCGGAACCTCCACTGAACTAGGCTGCTTTAGAGAAAAAGGATCGGCGCTCTGGCCCCCGTGGCACCTGGCTGTGGCCATAGGACTGAGGATGGAGACCCTTGTGGGCCGCTTCTCAATGGGGCTCCTGCTGTCAGGTAAGGCGCTGACAGCCCTGGAGGGCTGGGAGAGACAAGGGACTTATCTCTGACAGAAGTTTCCCCAGGAGGAGGGGGAGATGTTGGGGAGAGAAAATGATCAGAGTAAGATGGGCAGGCAGTAGAATCGGCTTCATCCTGTTTGTGTGTGTGTGTGTGTGCATCTGTTTTTTGAGACAGCATCTCTGTAGTTTAGGCTGGTCTTAAACTCTCTGGGTTGCCCAGGCTGGTCTCAAATTTGTGGTAATCCTTGTGCCTCATCCTCCCAAGTGCTGGGATTACAGGCATGCACAATCATTCCTGGCTATCCTCATTTTATCCATGGAGTTTTCTAGGATGTCAGGACCATGAGGACATAAATTTTTTTTTTCCAGTTCTCTGCTGTATCCCAGTGTTGAGAAACCTAGGGAATGACATATATAGCACTACAATTGTTAGTTAGTACAGTAGTTCTCATTTGTATTGTTAAAATGTGTAATATATATTATATCCATTATAACTATTGGTTGTGTGGATGAATGGATGGATGAATGGATGGATGGATGGATTCAGAGTCCAAGGATGTCAGGGCAGGCCACATAGCATCTCAGGGCAGAAGAATCTTCCGGACCAATGAGATGGCAAATCTGTGGCATCAGTACCTATTTTCTCATCCCTGCAAGCAGGGCAGACATCACTAATCAATCCCTGCACAGCTCCCAGCACACAGATCCTCAGCCTGGATGAGGCTCTATGGGGAGGAGAATACTGTGGCCCTGCCCAGCTCTCCCCATCTCAGGCTGTCCCCGTAACTTCCTCCAGCCTCAGTCCTGGCCCTCTGGCTGCCCCAAGGCACCCAGGCAGCCCTCCACATCCAGAAGATTCCAGAGCAGCCTCAAAAGAACCAGAACCTCCTCCTGTCCGTCCAGGGTGTCCCCGGCACCTTCCAGGATGTCACCTGGTACCTGGGGAAGGAGGCCGATGGAGGCACGAGGCTGTTCACCTACATCCCTGAGCTCCAGCGGCCCCAGAGGGACGGCAACGCCATGGGCCAGCGAGACATCGTCGGCTTCTCCAATGGCTCCATGCTGCTGAGGCAGGCCCAGCCTTCGGACAGCGGCACCTACCAAGTCGCCATCACCGTCAACCCCGCCTGGACCATGAGGGCCAAGACTGAGGTCCGGGTGGCCGGTGAGTACCAGGGTCCTAGAGAGGAGGTGAGAAAGCTGAGGGGTGAGGGGCAGGGCTGTGAGCCAGGCCCAGCACAGACCACCACGTGTCCCGTTCTCCCATCTGCCCAGCAGCACTCACTGACTGCACGCCCCGTGACTCACTGATCTGTATTTTGAGACAGAACTGGGCTAAGTTGCCCACCCTGTGACATTTCCAACTAGTGGATATTTTGGAGCTGCAGAGAGGGTTGGCAGCATCCGGGTCCCTGCTCACCACATCCCAGTGACAACCAAAGACGTCTCCAGATTTGTCTCCAGAGCAAAATCATCCCTGTGGAGAACCACTGCCCTAGAGTAATTTGTTTTTACCTGAGCCTGGCGTAGTGGTGCACACCTGTAATCCTTGGACTGTGGGAGGCTGAGGCAGGAGGACTGCCGCTAGTTTGAGGTCAGTCTGGTTTTGAGACCCTGTCACAAACAAACAAAATTCTACATGGGGCAGGAGTCATAGCTTCCATTTTACAGTTGAGAAAATTGAGGCACAGAGAAGTTGTGATTTTCTCAGTAAAGAGAATTAAATAGGAGATGGGACGTGGAAAGGAGGCCATCAGGGACGGCTTGACTGGAGAGGTGACATGTGAGGACAGACCGGGAGAGAGTGGTTGAGGGAAAGAGGTGTTACAGCCTGAATATTTGTCCCCCACCCCAAAATTCATACATTGAAATCCTGACCCCCAAGGTGAGCAGCAGCCCCAGCCCAAAAGATGGGGCCCTGGGAGGTGACCAGATCAGCAGGGTGGAGAGCTTGTGAGTGGGTTCAGTGTCCCCAGAAAGAGGCCTGTGGGAGCCTGGTGACCCTGTGATCAGCGAGAAGACAGCAGCCCGCAGCCCAGAAGGGGGTCCTCAGTGGAGCCCGATCACACTGGCCCGGGTCTCTGGACCACCTCGCCTCCAGAACTGGAAGCACATTTCTGTTGTTTCTAAGGCCCTGGGTTCATGGTGTGCTGCTCTAGCAGCCCTGTGGGCTGAGGCTGAGGGACAGAGTTCCAGAGGGACAGAACTCTGGCCAGGGGGAGAGCAAGGGCCAAGTTTCTGAGTGCAGGCTGGCCTGGTGCAGTCGACGCACAGGCAGCAGGCTGCTGTGGATCTCGGGGTGAGCGAGGAGGGGACGGGAGGTGAGATGTGCGGCGCATGTGGACCAGACTTGCGGGCCGTGCAGAGACTCTGCTGATCCCTCCAGAATCAGCTAAGGGATCAGCGGGTCAGGGGCAGCTGGAGTGCAGATACACAGCAGGAGGCTGCTGCCTGCGGATGCCAATGGTCCAGCGTCTCCTTCCTTCCGCAGTGACCGACACAGGCTGGCGCTGCCCTCCCTGGCCTGGCAGCCCGGAGGGAACACAGACTCTAACTGAGGACTACGTGGTTGCAAACAGTGGCAGGCACTGTGAAAACTGTGCAGGAAGTGTGAGGCTGGGAACAGGGGCTCTGTGGCGGGTAAGGGCTTGAGTGATCCCTGGAAGTATTCTGAGGAGAGAAAAAAAGAGCTGGGGGAAGTGTTTGAGCAAAGCTCAGCCTGTGCAAAGGGCCTGTGGCAGGATATTGTAGGGCCCAAAGGGCCCCAGAACACTATAGGGCCCAGCATGCTTGGGCAGGAAAGCAAGACAGGGTATCCTAGGACA
>RJWM01022880.1:0-32955 GCA_004363535.1 Dasyprocta punctata | reverse complement strand
TGAATGCAACAAAGGACTTCAAAACAAGCCAATAGTAAATCTAAAATTGCTACCATAATATGTCTTGTTATCCTTGAAATAGCTTCTCCTGCTATCAGATTTAACATAGTCAAACAAAACAAAAGAGAATAAAACCTAACCCAACAAAGCAATCGAAACAATATAGGACCTCAAAAGAAGACCATAGGGAATCAGCGATGGCTGCAACCCTCAGAAGGAGATCCCTGATAGATGTTATACTGCATACTGACATCCTCTGAACCTATGATCAGACCACTGGCCCTAGACCTACAATGTTAGTGAAATGCCAAAGTACCACAGGCATCCAACTGCATTTCACCTCAATAGCTATCATCACAGCCTGTGTTTCTCCAGATAAGCTGGTCACTTATGGGGGGAATTGGTACTTCTTGTTTGCCAGCCCACATGCTGGAAGGGGCTGGGGTCTGGATGTTCCCAGTCTGGCCATGGCCCCCACATGGTGCTGGTTCCCAGACTGGGCTTGTTTGCTGGTGCAGCCATTGATCTCTTTCCCCCAGTCTGTGAATGGCACTGACTCATGGGAGAGTCTTGGGTCTAGCTGTTCCCAGTCTACCTGCGGCTGGTGCATGGCACTGGTTCCATACTGGACTTCTGGATCCATTTTTTATGCTCTCTTGTTTTTAAGGTGTCTGAGTATGTTGCTTATAGTTTCAACAGAATATTTAATCTCCTGGATTTGGTATCTTTTCATAGGCTCCAGTTCTTTGCTAAACTGGTTATTCATGTTTTGTGTCACTTTGTTTAGCTCATCTAGCTTTTTATTAGTGTCTTCTGTAAACTGTTTTCTTTATTAAATCTATTATCTGGGTTTTTTTTACATGTTTTATAAGCTCACTGAGCACCCTATTGATCTTTTTTAATCTCTTTTTTATTATTTTGAATAATTCAACATATAGGTTTTGATTTCTTTCCCACAGATGCCTGATAGATCAACTTTGGGGGAGATGGAAGTTTTCGGAGTCATTTTGTTGCCTTGTCTTCTCATGTTTCTTCCTCTCTCTGTCTCTGTCTCTCTCTGTCTCTCTCTCTCTTTGTTCATGTGTGCTTGCTAAGTTTTGGAAATTGATTGTGTTGGAAAGACCTTGTTGCTAGTATGGGCATCTATTTAGTTAGTATCTGTTTTGCTTTTCAGTAATGCACTATGGGCACAACTAACTCTAGGCCTTTGCCTCTGTCTCATGATCCAACCAACTCCATTAATTTGGGAGAGAAGTATGCAGTGTAATTGATCCAGCACCCAGTTCCATGGTTATGGACCAGAATGTTTTTAATGACATAAAGAAGATTCAGATATGACTTTCAGAGAAAACTAACAGCCACAACTATGCAACCCTGGAAAGAGCAACAAAATCAGCAACAATAACAGTGTAAGAGGCAAACTAGATACAGACATGCCATAGGAACCAATAATGTACCATTGTTAATATAGAAAAGAAATGTATAACTATAGCAGTAAGACAAACCAAATATTGACATACAGTAAATATCTACCTAATGCAACAATTATACCTTCACTGACAATAAAAAATAATTCAATGGTAATAGCATATAGTTAATTAAGTATCTACAGATTATTAAAGCTTAATGGTTATATGAGTAAAGATGGGGGTGGACAATTGAAGAATGAAAGACATAAAATTTGATAAAAAGAAAAGAAAGATGTGGAGGAGAAAAAAAATTGAGCTAAAAATCTTATTAAAGGGTAAAAGGAAACTGTATTGGTTTGTCCTGTGTCCCCCCAAGGCCTCATGTAATTTGGATGGGGCTGAGTCTGGCATTTGTGATTGGTTTGTTGTCTACTGCTGGGATTGGCAATGTGAGTGTTGCACCCACCCCAGGGTGGAGTCGAGATAGAGTGTAAGGGCAAAAGGAATGTGTGTGTTCCACTCTCTTTCTCTCTCGGGCCAGTTTGCCTTGCTGTTTTGTGGCTGCCATGAATGGCTTCCTGGCCACGCCATGCTGCCTTGGAGCCAACTAGTATGGACCGAAACTCCCAAGAAACTGTAAGAAATAAACCTTTCCTTCCCTAATTTTGGGTGTCAGGTATTTTGTCTCAGCAATGAGAGAAAAGTAACTAAGAGCTACTAACAGAATTAGATAAAATAACTCTGCTCTGTCTTTCCAGCTTCTCCACAGTTTTTAGTCTTTCCATCAGCTCTCTCTCAGTCCCTGGGCATTCACCCTCTTACTTATCCTCACCTAATTGTTGTCTTCTAGGTGTTTGGACGCCAGCTCCCAGAGAGGCCTCACTTCACTGTCCTCTCTATTTACTGTCTTCTCTCTCAAGAAGATAATATTTAAACATTGTAAAATAGCCACATGTTTGTATGCTGACTGAAGGTACAGTGAAAGAAGGAGAACTCAAAGTATGGTAACTTTATATTTTACAGTAACTCAAAAATGAAAATCCATACTCCATTTACTAGAAGGTGGATATTCATTTCTATAGTAATTATACAAAGTGTATGATATGTACAGAAAGCATAAAATACCTCAATCCAGTTAAAATAACTAGCTACAGAGAGGTTTTTTCTTTCTTCTTCTTTTTTTCTTTTCCTCTTTTTGGGTTCCAGGGATTGAATTCACGTTCTTGCACTTGCTAGGCAGGCACTTGTGACCCTGAGCTAAATCCCCGGCCCTGCAGAAAGCTTCTTATGCCTTTTTTGTTTTTGTTTTTGCTTAAAGACAAGGACTCACTTAGTAGTTCAGGATAGCCTTGAACTCACTACGTACCCCTGGCTGGCCTCAAACTCATGACGATCCTCCAGCGTCAGCCTCCAGAGTGCTCGCGTTACAGGTGTGTACCACTACACCTGCCCTATGCTTTTTGTGTTTCACTGACAGGTTTTTTTTTTTTGTTACCTTAGAATTTGGAAGGTATTTTAAATAATAAATTGTATGACCCAATTACCTTAAGAAAACTGAGCTGATCTCTTGGTTTTCCTTTCTATCAGGGAAAATAACTGAGCTATGCAGTGGCATACCACTGACCTAAAAGATACTATCATTAGCCTCATTTACCAGTAATTTTGTTATCAATGTCAATGATTATTTTCCCCCCAAAATATTTTTGTACATAAAGTTAATACTAGTTTCCCTACTTTCAACTCCCTTTATTTCATGGTTTATTCAGATCAAACACAGTCAGAGGAAATATAGGCTAGGAAACAAATTAATGGTCGCTAGGTAATTTGATTTCCAAGTTGCAATTTAACACTTTGCTGATGGCTCTCAGAGGACTCCATAATTGAAAAAAAATAACTTCTTAGAAACAGTAATCAGCCTGTTTACAGATTTTTCAAAAGAAATTTCTAAACGTTTCTGTGGAATTAAAAGCAATGTTAGGAAGATTCATTGATTTTCCAGCCTGCTGGTGTCTCCCTGTGCCCAGATTTTGAACAAATGAACGAAAAGAACTTTGTCTTTTAATTATCATTTAAAATAGGAGGTCTATTAATATACAAGACTACTTTGTGTATCAAAAAGCTGATGATTGCCTCAGGCGTATTTGAAAAGTTTTAGCTAATAAAACCTTAAAGAAAATAAGTAAGTTATATATTTGTGTACATTTCTTCCAACCACTGATTTTATTTTGTAGTTGTTAACTTACCAAAAAGTTAAAGAATCTTTTTCTGGAAATGTAGCTAATACTAGACAATTGTTCTGAAATGTAGTCTTACAAAAGTACTAGTCCTTGAATGCCCCTTTTGCCTAAGTAGGACAGGTGATGAGGACAACTTGCCCAGGTTTCCTTTTCATGATGTATAATCACCTTCTCTAACCCTGTACTGTTCTACTTTTCATACGACTACACTGCATCTTCTCCGGGTTTCCATTGCCTGTGGTGATGATTCTCTTTTTCATTTTAATTTTATTAGTACATGAAGTTTGCATTCATCTTGGGGAATGGGTGCATTAGCCTTCTCCTCCCTCCCTGTCTCCAAATCCCCATTCCTTATTTTTATTCACGCTGTTATCATTATTCTTAACTCATGTGAATGGTGTACCATGTTTACAGTCACTGTGGGTATTTACTACTTGTACATGATTTATCTTAAGTCTTTCTACCGTTCCTTCTCTTCCTTCTCTCCTCTCGCCCTCAGTCTCCTGGACCCCTTCTCATTTGCAAGAGGTCTATCCCCTTGTTTCCCTCTATCCATCTTTTATTTTGTTCTTTGACCTTTTACTCAAATGAAAGATACCATATTGTGTTTAAGCATCTATATTTGATTTATTTCACTCAGCATTTTGTTTTCCAGGTGCATGCATTTTCCTACAGATGTCTCAAATTTATCCTTCTTTTTAGCCAAGTATCCAATACGTATGGATACCACATTTTCTTTATCCACTACTCTATTAGTATACAGGCTGCTTCCAGGATTTAGCTATTATGAATTATGCTGCTATGAACACTGGTATGCATGTATCACTGTAGTACTAAGCATTAAGCTTTTGGGGGAAGATACCTAGAAGGGAAACAGCTGGGTCATATGGAATTTCTAATTTTAGTTCTTTGAGAATCTCCATACTGATTTGCACAATGGCTGTACTAGTTTACATTCCCACCAACAATGTAGAAGTGTTCCTTTTTCACTACAGCCCCACCTGTCACACTTTGACTTTGCTGATTATTATTCATGCTGGCGTAAGATGATTCTTGAAAAATTTCTCAGTGTATCCTAGATGCAGCATCAATTGCCACAGTCCCCTTTTCCCTTTCTGGCATGAAGAACATAGAAGTAACAATGCCTCCACCAAAAAGGAGATTTCAGCAGGAGTATAATGCAGGGGACAGGCTGGAGAGAAGGTATTAGGGCTTGGACAGCCTAAAAGGCTTGCTGTAGTCTGAGTATCTTCCAGATGTAAACATGGGTGAGTGGGTTTGGAAAGAACTCCTGGTTATCATATAGGCTGGATAGGCAAATAGTTAGAGAAGCAGAAAATGCTTTAACTACCCCTAAATATTTTTCCCATTAGTAGCTCAACTGTACTAATTAAAATAAAGCCCAGTGTCAACCTGGATGTCTGGAAAGACTTGAGAATGCTAAAGATGTGTGCTCACTTTTTCCTTTCACCAGAGTTGGCCCACAGATGCTGAAAACAGGTATGATGTCAGGCATCTCCTTTTTCATTTGGAAAAAAACCTGCCTTGATTGGTCAGGGTGTCTCATTTCTCCACATTTGTTAAAGCTATGAATATTTTTCTTAGTTTCTTTCCTGTCAGAACACTTAAGGAACTCTGAGAAATCAGAAAAAATAGCTGAGGGCAAATAGAGTGAGACAGTTCTACTGGTTTTTGAGAAGAAATCTTAGGAGTCCCGTGTTTCCACAGTCCTATAAATCATTTTGTCAGTGTCTACTTTGATAGTTTCTAAATTTACCCACTATCATTCCAGAAGCCCTTTTCACATAACAGAGGAACTTAGGTGAAATGTAATAAAAATGAAACCTGGGATCTGCTACAAAGAAATACACAACACTAGTCTTTTCTCAAATTTTGCGTCATTTTCTTATATGGCCCTTACTGAGAAACTTGAAAAGACTCCTAGAAAATTGAAGGTCCTTTGGACATTGTGTCACTCCCCTTCAGGTTAATCTTTACATTTCAGTGGTTGTGGTGAAAAACAAAATTTAGTTACAAGAAAGAAAAAACTGACTAGATTTTTGTCAAAATACTTCTTGTCTAATGTTGTTTTTGATAGTATTTCTTAACTAAGTCTCCATGTTTCAGTTACATAATTGTAAACAATGCTGTGATGAATGTGAGAGTATAGATACCCCTCTGACATATTAATTTCAATTTTATTTTATATGATAGGGCTATTTTTAGGGAATTTTGGGTTTTTGTTTTTAAACAAAGAACCTCCATACCATTTTCCATGTTGACTGTGCTAATTTATATTCCCACCAATGGTACTCAAGTTTCCCCTTTTCTCTGCATCTCCTTTTATCTTTTGCCTTCATGTGATGGAATACTATTACACCTAAAAAAGGAGCGACGTTCTGTAATTTGGAACAGCATGGTGAATCTAGAGAACATTGTGCTAAGTGAAAAAAACCAAGTACAGAAAGATAAATGTTGTATGATCTCCCACATAAATGTGGAATCAAAAACAGGTCGAATAGATCTCAGAGAGTAGAAGGATGGTTAACAGGCTGCACAGAGTGTGGAGGAAGGGAGTGGGATGTTACTGATCAAAGGCCACAAATTTTTAGCTAGGAAGAATTAGTTTTAGATCTGTTGCGAAGCAGCGTGAATATAGCCAAGTTATATATATTTAAATATAATGAAGAATGAATTTCAAATGTATCACCACAAAACATCAGGGAAGTGAAGTGATAGAAATATTAGTTTGATTTAATCAGACCATATGTCACTCATGTATCATATATCAAAATACACTCATATATCAAAATATCACACTGTCCTCTATTAATGTAATACAACTATGATTTATTAATTAAAATAACATAAACAAAAAGTTCAGTTATAGTGAATCACTGATGCATCACTATATGATTTACATACTACTGAGCCACCTCTTTTTATTTTATTTATTTATTTTTTTTTTGCGGCACCAGGAATCAAACTCATAACCTCGCCCCTGCCAGACAGACACGTAAGCCACTGAGGCAAACTCCTGGCCCTTGCCATCTCTTTTTAAAAGCTGGTCCATAATATTTGTACATATTTATGTGGTTCAGTATGATAATTCAGTGCAAGAACACAATGTGCTATGATTAACCAGGGTTATTAGCACTTCCATCTCCTCAAACATTTGTCATCACTATGTGTTGGGAACCTTCAACTTTTGTAGTTATTTTGAAATATAACATAATTCATTGTAGACTATGGTTAACCTACTGTGCACATGGTATTTGTGTATGTATATACTTAAGCACTTGCATTTTGCACTATAGATATGTAGACATTAACTCTTTTGGCTGCAAATAGTGATTAGGACATTAGTTCATTTAATATGATCTCTTCTCTTGGTTAAAAAAAAATTTTTTTTGTGCCCGTATTATTTTTAGTTTTTCTTTTCTTTTCTTTTTCTTTTTTTGCAGCCCCAGGGATCGAACTTACAACTCTGTGCCTGCCAGACAGGTGCTTAAGCCACCAAGTCAAACTCCCAGTCCTGGTTTTTTGAGGCAGGGTCACACTATGTAGCCCAAGCCAGCTTCGAACTCACAACGCCCCTCCTACCTCAGCCTCCTGAGTGCTGGGATTAAAGGCTATTCTTAGTTTTTCAAAAAGTCGACTTTGTAACCTTAGGAAACAAACTTTTATTTATTTATTTATTTATTTAGCAGCACTGGGGAATTGAACTCACAACCTCGCACCTGCCAGGCAGGCGGTTAAGCCACTGAACCAAACCCCAGCCTTAGTTTTTTGAGGTAGGGTCACACTATGTAGCTCAGGCTGGCTTTGTGCTCACGTTTTAGCCCAAGCCGGCCTTGAACTCACAACGCTTCTCCTACCTCAGCCTCTCAAGTGCTGCGATTAAAGGTGTGCGCCACCACGCCCGGCTTTAATTTTTATTTTTTATTCTGTGAAGTCTGGACAGTCTCCCTTTTTTCTGCTATTGTTTAGGGTGGGAATTTAGGTCCTTTACAAGTCCCATGTCTGTCTTTCCCTTTCCCTGCACCATTACTTCATTCCTACTTTCACTTCTCAAGATTAGTAATATTTATATTTTATTGGTAAGTATGACTGGGTCTTATATAATTTGATTTAAAAAAGGAAGATCAACAGTGTTTACAATATTATAATGTATGAACATTATTAACAATAAAACCGATAGTACATTAAGATCCATTGAAGAGGAAATTACATTCCACTTGACATACAACTTCAACTAATTTTTTTCAAAAAGGGCATATGGGGAATATTGGAAAAAATAACTCTGATATGAGAGAAAACAAACATGTGTCAGCTTATAGTTTAATGAAAATAAAATTTTGTAAGTACTGTTCTATATGTGAGTCTTTTCATTCATCCTCCTAAGTGATTACTATCAAACTTTGCTAGCCGAAGAAATTTTTCTTCTTCTATTGTCTTGGTTATTATGTCTTCTATTCTTTCTCTAGATATCCTCTCAGACAGATGTTGAACTAACTGTATCTTTCAACTTTCATCTCATATCTCACATGTTTGTTTAACATTTTAGAAAATGTCCTCCACTTTAATTTCCAATCCTTCTGCTAATATTCTAGCTTTAGAAATCTCATTTTGCCAAAGCATCTTCTAATTTTGCTTACTACTTTAAAAAAATACTATACCCTGCTGTTGTTGTGAAGCAGTTTGACTAGCTCCCTTGTCTACCATGACTATTCATTTTATTGAACATCTTGACTTCTTCTTGCAGAAAGCAATTATCCCTTGTCCCTTGTCCTAGAAGACTGGAGTGAGGAGGGTTGGGAGAACACATGTGACACAGATTTTCAATTAATTGCCCTGATCAACTCCTCGGTCCTGTGATCTTCAGACTCAAGGGTCTGTCTGGGACTCTTGAGGGAAGACAACAGCTTGCACAGCTATAGCCTTATCTTGTGAGAGTGTCAGAGGCTGCAACTTCCTCTATTCTGACTTATCCATCTACTCAGATCCATATACTTGCCCCCTTTCAGAAAGTCATCAGTGTTTGCTGGCGGTTCCACCCTACCTGTTCACCATGCAGTTTCAGTTTGATGTCATTTTTATTTTTTTGCTGTCAATTCAGTGGAATTTGAAAGCAGAAAGGTTGGTAAATGCAGGGACTCAGTATACCACTTTGAGCTGGAACTTTTATAGCTTTTACAACAGAATGAACTGCTGCTAATGGGTGTTTCTTGTCTCATTAGATCTTCAGAATGAATGAGTCACTCTATTGGGTTGTAACAGTTTTCCCAGAAAACCTCAAACAGGTAGGAGTATTTGTTCTCAAACTATTACTGTTTTTTAAAATTATTAAGCCTATGGTTTTCTTCTTTTTACACTCACTTTTTCCTTATTGCTTCTCTCATAGGACTATCCTTTAATATACTTTTCTGTTCTTACTGGCCACACAATAGATTACCCAGATTGCAAAGTAAACTTTGAGAGTATGTATTCAAGAGCTACTCCTTTGAGCAACATGCATGAGCTGTAGGGCATGAGTTTAGTGCCATCTATTGTGATATCTATTGAGTGAGCCTATAGGTGTTCATCCTCACTAATTTGAATCTCTTTTCAGTTAATTAAAAGATGCCAGTTAAAGTGAACCCTGAACAGGACTTTTATGTTAATTTTTTTTTTTTTTGTGGCACTGGGGATTGAACTCACAATCTCGCATCTGCCAACTTTATCTTCATTAGAACACTATGTTAATCCTAGGATCAACACTAAACATTTACTTCGTATGTTCAGTTACGCTTTGTGTCTGGGTATCCCCTCAAAGCCTCATGCAGTCATGAAGGAGGATGATTCTAGCATTTGTGATTAGTTTGTTGTCTAGCACTGGGATTGGTGGTGTGAGTGCTGCACCTGCCCGTTGGCGGGGAGCTGGCCTGCTATATAAGGGAGGGAAGGAGGTGTGTTTTTCCCTTTTACCCCTTTTTGCTCTTGTCACTTATGGTAACCATGAAAGGCTGCCCCTCAGCCACACCACACTGCCTTGGAGCCAGCTACATATGTACTACTAATACCTCCCAAAACTGTAAGATAAATAAACCTTTCCTTCCTTCATTTTGGGCATCAAGTATTTTGTCTCAGCAATGAGAGAAAAGTAACCAACACATATTGCTTTATTTTTTTTTCTTGGGCATCATTATCAAAGGACTGTAACTTGATTCACCAGGAGTAAGCTATTTTCACATAAAGATTGTTTGTAATCAAGATACAATTTTATACTTCTTATCAATTGATAGTCAACAACTTATTTATCAATAGGAATGCATTAGCAAATGTGCCAACTGTCTTCCCCCTTAAGTCATTTTAAAAATTTTTTTTATTTTAAAGAGGATAAAACAGAATAAAACCAATCAAAACAAACCAGTGTAAGTGATACAGGATTTCAAAACATGAAATCAACAATAGTTACCATAATGCCTTTTGACGTCTTCAAAATAGCTGCAGATAGCTTTGGACATAGTAAAAATCAAACAGAACAGAACAGAATAGAAACAATAAAAACAAGACAATGAATGCAATAAAGGACTTCAAAACATGCCAATAGTAAATCCAAAATTGCTACCATAATATATCTTGCTATCTTTGAAATAGCTGCTCCTGCCATTGGATTTAACATAATCAAACAAAATAAAAGAGAGTAAAACCCAACTCAGCAAAACAATGGAAATGATACAGGACTTCAAAACAAGACCATAGGGAATCAACAATAGCTTCAACCCTCAGAAGAAGATCCCCCCCTAGATGCCACACTGTGTACCACTATCCTCAGAACAGATAATCAGACCATGGTCCTAGACCTGCAATGTTAGTGAAACACCAAAGCACCACAGGCATCCAATTGCGTTTCACCTTGATAGCTATCATCACAGCCTGTGTTTCTCCAGATAAGCTGGATGCTTACAGCGTGGGTGAGTGGGATTGATACTTCTTGTTTGCCAGCCCGCATGCCAGAAGAGGCTGGGGTCTGGCTGTTCCCAGTCCAGCGGAGGCCTGTGCATGGCACTGGTTCCCAGACTGGGCTGCTTCCTGGTGTGGCCTTGTTCTCTCTTTCCCCAGTCCAAGGATGGCCCCCCTTAAGTCTTAACATGCATAATTCCCCAAAGAAACTCACAAATGACAAAAAAAAAAATAGGACTCAGCTCAATCATTTCATATGAAGAAAATTTATTTCGTGTTGTGGATGTAATTTTAGTAGTGATTCTGTTGAGCTCATTTTTCTTGGACTGTTTTCAAAAAATTAGTTTAGCCACTCAAAATAAAACACATTATTTATGAATGTTTCAAAATGTCACATGAGAAACACACATCAAAAGTTAACACGTGTTTGAATTTTTAGGTACAAGTGAACTGCTAGGAAACTCATAATTTTAGATGTTTGTACTATTTCCATGGAGTTGTACAAGTGTCAATAGTTATCAAGAATGGTTATGGTTGTGAAGATATTTCAGGTGAGTCAGGTGGGGACCATCTCTGAGAGCTCACTAATCCTATTCCACAGACTTCAAATGGAAAAACCCATTTGTTTCATGCTGTGGTTTATATGCAATGACAAGCAAATGCCATCTCTGCTTGGAGACTCTTCTAGCAAGATATTAAAGGGCCACCATGGAAAGTAACATGGAGAGTATGTCTAAAGTTCCTGACTACTTTAAGTTAAAAAAGTACTGATGATGAATAAAGGTTTTATGTCCAGTGAGCAACCTGGCTAGAAAGAACTGGCAGTATCAGCAGAGAAGTTATCTCTCTTGATAGCTTCTATGTGGGATTGTGGGCTGAAAATGGCTAAGAAATGATCCTTGAAGACTAACGACTTTTAAGGTTTTCAAGTGACTCTGCATACTATAGTAACTCCAAAAAAACCAACATTTTCAAAACACTTTTTATCCTACTATATAAAGAATAACTTATTTTTAGCCTCATGATTCTAGCAGTAGATGAACAATTTTATTCAATCCACTCAACAGAATTTTTGGTTCAGACAGCATGACTAAAAATGAAATAAAGTAAAAAAAGACCTTAGGTCACATGACTAGGTTCCAAAAAGATGGAGAAAGCTACTCTACAATATTGAAAAAAAAAGACTCAACTTAATTAGTGCTCTTCTTTGTCTTTGTCACAGAAATATATGTTTTGAGCTACAGAGATACATATATAGCGATTTCAAATGGAAGAAGTCACCCGGCTCCCTTCTTTTTAGACTTCTGAGGTCCAGTGACTTGTTCAATGTCCTATAACTAACTGGTGTCCAACCCACTATATAAGCCAACAGGTGCTTAAGAGTTCTCTGCCCTTAATTTCTATTTAGAAATGTTTTTCTACTTAGAAATACTTTACAGAGTTCATATCTTTTATGCTGAGTCTCGCCAAGAAGAGCTTGTTAGGCCAAATACGGTGAGACCTTACCAATCTCTCTAGGCAGCACATAACAGCTGGGTTACATCAGGGAGATCCTAGTGAAGAGATGATTAGTAATTTAGAGCCCCCAAACACAATTTAGCACTAAAACTTTTTACTCCTTCATGCCTCACCATAGCTGTTGCATGATATCTATTTGTGTTAAACTTTTCAGTTTCAAGGATCTAAAACTCTCTTGGGTTGTTTCAGGGAGTATGAAGTTGAGTGGAGCCAATGCAGGCCTGATTTTACATTGTTGTCACCAACTAAATTAATAGCATTGATCAGTTGCTGAATCTTTAGTATGAAATTCTAAGTAAACGTGAGAAGATCAATGGTAACATGATCCTGTAGATATTTGCTGAACATGTCACACAGGCCGTCTCTGAACTTTGCATCAAGCAAGTTCTGTGGAGAGTGCAGATTGTTTTGATATCACCTGTGATTCCGATATGCTGGTATTTTCTCTTCCTTTTTGAAGGCAATGATTAGTTTAATGCTAGTTACTCTTTGGAGATGAACTCTGGCCTCATGAAGCATCACCTGCACAAGAATTAGGTCAGCTGTGTGTGTGTCACAGATTTGGACATGTTCAATAAAACCAGCCTTGTGTAAGTTCCCCTATCATTCTGAATAGCATGGGTTACATTTACAAAACTGTTTGCTTATATTCTTCTGATACTTGACTCTGCTTATTTGGAGTTAGGTGGGTGTTTTCAAGCAGTTCATAGGCATCCTGCATGTTGGGGAGACTTTGCTTCATGCCCTGGGTGGCCTTTTGGATCTGAATACCGGTACTGTTCTTTGAACAAACTCTTTGGCCCTTGTAAACCTGCGCCTGACGTTTGCAGACTCCAAACTTGCTGAGTAAGATGAACACATCCCTTTGGAAAGCCTTGGTGAAGATAGCATAGAGGAATGGATTGGCACAGGAGTTAAGTGGATAGAAGAGAACTAGCAAAATTTTAGAGTTAGTGACGGTGATGAGAGGCTTGTTCATAAGTGCTGACAGAGCATAGAATGAGATGGGAGCCATGCACATGAAGTCGGTGAAGATCAACACTGCCATCCTCTTGGCAATTTTGGTGTCTTTGTCACCTGGGTTGTACTGGGGATTTCTGACTGTGATATAGATCTTCACATAACAGGAGCAGACAATGACGAAGGCAACAATGTTGAGCAGCAAAACAAGGACAATGTATGCCAGAGCAAGAGGGGTCTCCGTGTCCATAGGCAGGCAGATGCTGACCTTAGCATAGCTACTTATTCCCACCAAAGGGAGCAGGGCGAGAAGGAAACAGCAAACCCAGCCGCCAACCATGATGGCATAGGCATGCCTGAGATGGAGCTTCCGGTCCAGGCGCATGGCAAAGGTGATGGCATACCAGCGCTCCAGGGTGATGACCGTCAGTGTGTACACTGACAGCTCGCTGGCGAAAACAGTGAAGAAACCAGCTGTGTTGCAGCCAGGGCCAGTCTGCCAGTCAATGGCATGGTTATAGTACTCTGAGTGAGTGTAGAGGTCCACAGAGGCGATGAGGAGCAGGTATATCCCCATGCACAAATCCGCAAAGGCCAAATTGCACATGAGAAAGCGTGGGACAGTCAGTTTGTAGTGGCTGGTGAGGAGGATAAACAGGACAAAGACATTTCCCAGGAGAGCCAGCAGGCTAACAAACCATACCACAATTCTCAGGAACTTGTACCCCATTATGTCTTCACAAGGGTTGAACTCATCCGACTTGGGGGTGCACACCATGTCTTCGTTGTCCCCACACACAGTGTAGTCGTAATGACTGTCAAAGGCCTGTAGAATGTCTTCTTGGGGGTTTTTGAGCTCCTCGCCAAAGCCAATGATCTCGTCCTCTTGTTCTTCAAAGAAGACATAATAATGTGAGCTACTGCGGGTGTCCTGGAGCTTGGAGTTTTGCTTGTTCCCAACATTACTGTCACCGAGATCTTCATAATCTTGGTAGGTGGGGCCATTCAAGGCATTCACAGATTTTCTCTGACGTAGGCTCCGGATACTGCTTTCATTACACATCAAGGACTCAAGGATTCTGCAAGGTAATGGAAGTGAGTCACTGCTTGCTTAAAATCTGTAACATATAGGAAAACATGCAAACTACTGTCTTGGATGATATGACTCTCCAAGACTCTACATGATCTGGTCGAGTCTGTCTCACTCACATCATTGCTGATTATCTCCCCTCCCGTACTGTGACCCAGTGACATCAATCTTATTTCTCATCAAGAATAGCAGTGAAACCACAAACAGCAGTGATAAGAAAGCATGGATAATGGGAGCCAGTCGACTTAGGTTAGCATGTGGCTCTACTAGTGACTAGCTGTTTTACCTTGGGCAGGTCTCTGAACTTTGATTTATTCATTTATAAAGCAGAAAATGGATAATGAGAGTATTATATATAGGGTTACAGCTGCAAGAGTGCTATTTTTTGACTATTATTATTATTATTTCTATTGAGAGCTCTAGAATTCCATATTCCTTTGCCTAAAAACGCATGGCTACCTCTACTCATTATTCAGTTTTAAACTCAAATGTCTCTTTCTCAGAAGAGTCTTCCTTGCACTCCTCAAATAAATAGTCTAACCCTTGTGTTTATTTCCTCCAAAGTGTTATTTGTTATTTTCCTATGTTTCCCTTTTTGTTTTCTGGTTTCCTTCATTAGACTGTAAACAAAATGAAAGAGGGGCTCTTGTCTGTCCTACTTACTATTGTGGATAGGACCGTGCCAGGCAGGGAGTAGATGATAAATAAATATTTGTTGAACACATGAATAAATGGACACTCCCATGCAGATATACTCATAAAAAAGATTCTGTTTTTCTGTAGATCACCAGACTCACAATAAAAGAAATGGTTTAACTTGATCCAGCTGCTGAGCAGATATTGATTGATCTACTATACTGTTTAAAATGCCCAATGGGCTAGCTGTTCTAACCTGTTCATGGGTCAACAAGAAACTTGGACTCTGTCCTGTGGTCCGCTTTAACCTCCTACTCATCCTCGATCTTTTCCTAGTCAGTGCCATATGGCATCAGTATAGACTCTGCTGTCACCATCCCCCTGTCCTCCTCCTGGTTTCTTGCAGTTTTATGCCCATATTGGTCTTTTATGTACAGTGGTTAAAATTTTTTTGTTTGCTTCTGCCTCCATGACTGGGTCTCAACTCTTTTCTGGTGATAAATATGAGTATAGAAAGTTGATCATCAGATACTTATACAAAAGCTGAAATGGACTGAAATAAGAGATAAATGAAGTAGGAAAACAGGGAATGGCACAAGCCATAAAGAGGGAAATGTACAGGTAAAGGACAGAAAGTATGTAGAGATAAAGGCCATCCCTCCTTTGCAACCTCATTAGCAGTCAGATATTAAAATAATGTATATTACAGTCAATGTTTATTGAGAATTTATACTATCCCAGGTCATCCCATTCCAGATACTCTCTATTCAGCTTCTCCTTTCATCTTCTCAAAACCTCTATAATGATCAGTTTATGATCTTTCTTTTTAGAAGCTCAGGGTAGTTACGCAACAACTAGAAACTGGTACGACTGGGTTGCAAACCAAGCTCACTGCAAAGCCTGTCTCATGTAACCAGTGAGCTGTGACATTTTCAAGGTGCAAGCTGATCAGGTAGTCTGCTTGCTTGTGTTTGTAAGCTTGTCCTTCCTGTTGGTATCTAATATGTGTTGTTTCTGGAAATGAGAAATAGAAATCATGTCTGTGTAATCTCCATAAACTTCTACATGACCTGGTCACGACTTTCCCTACCATATCACCTCTTTTGACCTCCTAGTTCCTGTGCTATCCAAAAACATTAGCCTATTTTCTTATCTGCAACCACTTTTCATCCACAGTCATTGGGTCTCATAGATACTCGGTTCTGACGGATGCTCCCAAATCTTTTCTACCTGATTTTCAAATCACAGAGATTCTTCTCCAAACCTAGAAATTAATTTAACTTCCACCATGGGCTTTAGTTACTTATTCTAGGACCTTGACACTCACCCTCTGATTTTCTTCTGATTCTTAAAAGCACAGCAGTGGCTTGGATAAGAAAGGTCAGCCCTGATGAGGTGAAGGAAACTCAAGGAAAGTGGAAGTTTCTTCAGAGTCCAAGTGTTTCTTGCTATCAGTTCCTTCAGGTTCTCCAGACCTTTGGCTGGCAGGGTAGTAACACTGGTATAAGACACATCCCTGGGATGCAGAGAACAGAACAGCACAAAGAGGTAGTGAGCAGCCAGGGTCTTTCAGTCCTTGGTCAGAAAATCAAACATCAGAGTTGAATGGGCAACTGATGTACTCCTTCCTGCTACTGAACCTGTAATCTGAATTCCTAGTCTAAGGAGGAACACAGCCATTCGTCTAAGGAGGGATATTAGGTATCTAAGTCAATAGAAGTTATAAAGAACTTCTATTTTTATTGGTTGAAATTTGAGTATTCACCAGCACAATTCTATTTCTATAGACGTTTCATTTTATTCATCAGAATACCTTCAACTCTTGGAATCAGAGGTGAATGTCAAATTTACTCTGCAAAATGACACCATCCAACTGTTCAAGGGCCCTAAGAGGCAAGTGAAATAAAACTGCACAGGTGCAAGGGGAGTTACATTGCTATTAGTTTCTGTGGGGACCAGGGCTTTGGGACTAATAAACAGCTCACTGAATGGATCAACACCAGCAATACATGAAAATAATCTAAAAATGTAGAATTTGAAAGTTCTAACCAGTCAGATTGTGAGTGCATGACTAAGAAAAACTCTTCTCCTCCACCCCTGAACACAGTTTATTTAAAATACTGTAAATGTATTCCTGTAGAGAAGGTTCAAATATTTATATTAACAATCTGAAATGAGATTCAAGTCATTTCTTCATACTATGAAATGCAAGGGTGATGGGAGTAGAACCTGGTATTACGTATTAGTTACTAAAGTAGAATTAACTCATAGCTTTTAACTTCACATTCATTGCTCTTCTCTCAATCCCAGAGAGTCCAGCTTTATGCCTTGTGCCATAATTTTTACTTGTACTGAATAACAGTTTGACTAAGACTATATGAATAATTAATCTAACATCTTTCTTATTTTATATTTCATCAATTAAAAATTCATTAAATAGCATTTACATTTTAAAATATTCAATATAATTAGTAATGTCTGGGTAAAATGGATTCTAGGCTGGGGAGCTGTAGTGTGCTGAGTGGCGTGAGCTGAAGGCCTCCACAGTGAAATCTAACTAGCTGTGCAGTGGCCAGGACCTTGCTCAGAACCTGGTAGTGCCCTGCCCAGTGTTCCCAAACAGTCTGGGACCTTTGGCTCGTGGCTTGGGTCCTGACTGGGCCCCGCCCAACATCCCCAAGGCCACCCAGGAGCCACCATGCTGAGTGGCATGAGTTGAAGGCCTCCACAGTGAACTCTACCTAGTCGAACAGCCTTAGTATGTGGTGTGGAACCTGGTAGGGGCCCACCCTACTAAGCAGCTTGGGAGCTTTGGGGCGCCATGTGATGTGAGCTGAGGGCCTGCCCAGTGTACTCTATGTACTGTTTAGCCTTGGTACACCACTCAGAACCTGGTAGGGCCCTTCCTAGTGACCTCAAGCAGCCGGAGAGCTTCAGTGAGCTACATGGGGTGCACTGAAGGTCCACCCAGCATACTTCCCCCATTTGGGGAGCCTTTGAGTGCCACTAGGGACCTGGTTAGGCCTGCCTAACATCCCCCACTCAACTGGGGAAACTCCTTGCAGTATGGACAGCAATTCTCAACCCAAGAAACAAGTGAGACTTTTCATTCAGCTGCCCCAGCGGAATACAGGAAAATGACAAAACCAAAGGGCAAAATGCAATCTCAAACCTCCAACCCAACCCAAACAAGTCTAGGAGACATGGACATAGAAGAAAATGTAAGCCATAAATCTGAAACTACTGAAATGATAGCAACTGAAGTAAAGAAACAACTCCATGAAGCTATAAAGGAACTCAGATCAGAAATAATCTCCCAGGTAAAAAAAGAAATGATAAACATAATGAAAGAAATGCTGAACACACCTAAAAAAGACATAGTTAAAAAAATAGAGGAGCATGGCAAAGCAATGGAAACCTTGAATGAACAATATAAGAAACAACTAGAATGCATGAAACAGATTCAAAGAGATATCCAGGAAATCAAAAATTCCATTGAAAGCAGGCAAAACTGCCTCAATGAATGTGAAAATAGACTTGATTGCAGCCAGTGAACAGGAAAGGAAAGATCTTTTAAAAGTAACAAGGAATCAGGAAATAACAATTCAACAATTGCAAGATGATACAAAGAAAAACAATATGAGATTAATAGGTATAAATGAAAAAGAAGGTGACAACACAAATGATATCAAAAGACTATTTACAGAAGTAATAGCTGAAAATTTTCCAAACATGGGAAAGGAAACTGATAAAAGGATAAGTGAAGCATATAGAACTCCAATTCGTCATAACCAAAATAAATCCACACCCAGACATATAATAATTAATATCCCAGAAATTCAACATAAGAACAGAATATTAAAAGCTGTTAGAGAAAAGAAACAAATCACCTGTAAAGGAAAGCCCATCAGAATCACAGTAGACTTCTCAACACAAACAGTGAAGTCAAGAAGAGCATGGAGTGAAGTATTTCAAATCCTAAAGGAAAATGACTTCCAGCCCAGACTGATATACCCTGCAAAACTGTCCTTCAAAATTGATGGAGAAATAAGATACTTCCACAATAAAGAACAACTGAAGAACTTCATGACCACCAAACCAAATCTTCAAAGAATACTGAAAGATATTCTAGATAGACATAAAAATAACTATGACTTCAAGAACACCAACAGAAAAAACCACCAGGCAGGGCAAACAATTAAACAGAGGGGAAAGGTAAAGAACCAACAGCAGAAAGATAACATGACAAAAGTAAGCCAATATATATCAGTTATAACCACTAATGTAAATGGCTTCAATTCACCAATCAAAAGAAACAAACTGGCAGAATGGATCAAGAACAGCATTCAACTATATGCTGTATACAAGAAACTCATCTAATCCAAAAGGAAATTTATAAACTGAAAGTCAAAGGATGGAAAACAGTACTTCATGCAACAGGAACTCCCACAAAATCAGGGGCAGCTATTCTGTTTTCAGACAATGTGAACTTCAAACCAAGAATGATCAAAAGAGATAAAGGTCACTACATACTGGTTAGGGAAAAACTTCAAGAGGAAGAGATAACAACCTTAAATATATATGCACCAAGTATGGGAGCATCCAGCTATATAAAACAAATATTAATAGAAATGAAAAATCAAATAAGCAATATCACAATTATAACAGGAGACCTTAACATCCTATTGACACAAAGAGACAGATAAACTAGGCACAAAATCAGTAAAGAAATAGCAGAACTGAATAAAACTTGTGAACAAATGGATTTAGTAGATGTGTATAGAGTGTTCCACCCAACATCCGAATATACATTCTTCTCAGCTTCACATGGGATATTCTCTAAAACAGACCATATACTAGCCCACAGAACATGCTTAAGTAAATGCAAAATAATTGAAATTATCCCATGCATATTATCTGATCATAGTGCCATAAAACTGGAAATTAATGACAAATGAAACTGCAAAAACTCCATAAACACATGGAAATTAAATAATACACTCATGAACAATCAATTGGTCACAGAAAAAATTAAAGAAGAAATTAAATGACATCTACAAGCAAACAAAAATACAAATACGACTTACCAGAACCTGTGGGATGCAGTGAAAGTGGCCCTTGAGCGAAATTCATTGCAGTGAATTCAGAATGAACGCAAATAAACAACCTTATGCTACACCTCAAACATCTTGCAAAAGAAGAGCAAGGCAAACACAAAGCCAAAAGGGAGGAAATTATAAAGATCGGAGCAGAAATTAATGCAATAGAGACTAAGAAAGCAATATAAAGAATTAATGAATCAAAGGTTGGTTCATTGAAAGAATAAATAAAATTGATAAGCCACTAGCCAATCTTATTAAAAAAAGGAAACAAAAACCTCAAATTCATGCAATAAGGAATGAAAACGGCAAAATCACTACAGACCCTGTGGAAATACAGAAGATCATCAATACCTACTTCAAAAACCTTTACTCTCCTAGGTTTGATGACACAGAAGAAATGAACAGATTCCTAGAAACCTATGAATTACCAAAGCTGAATCAAGAAGATGTAAGACTGCTGAATAACCTAATTTCAGTTAACAAAATTGAAAAGATAATTAGAACATTACCAACAACAACAACAAAAAAAAAGCCCAGGTCCTGATGGATTCACAGCTGAATTCTACAAGAAATTCAAGGAAGACTTAATGCCAACACTCCTTAAACTCTTCAAAGAAATTGAAAGAGAGGCAATTCTTCCTAACTCATTCCTGGAAGTGAATACCAAAACCAGAGAAAGACCCAACCAAAAAAGAAAACTACAGACCAATCTCCCTAATGAACATAGATGCAAAAATCCTTAATAAAATACCGGCAAACAGAATGTGGCAAGCATCAAGAAGATTATACATCACAACCAAGTGGGATTCATGACAGGAATGCAGGAATGGCTCAACATACACAAATCAATAAGTGTAATATGTCGTATCAATGGAGTCAAAGATAAGAATCATATGATCATTTCAACAGATGCAGAAAAAACTTTTGATAAAGTCTAACACTCATTCATGATAAGAACCCTACAGAAAATCGGAATAGATGGTCTTCACCTCAATCTTATAAAAGCCATCTATGGCAAACTAACAGTCAATATCATATTAAATGGTTGAAACCTGAAAGTTTTCACTCTAAAATCAAGTATAAGACAAGGCTCTCCACTATTGCCACTCTTATTCAATATAGTGCTGGAAACATTAGCCAAAGCAATTAGATAAGAGAGAGAAACAAAAGGAATAAGGATAGGAAAGGAAGAAGTTACATTATCATTATCTGCAGATGACACAGTACTCTACAGAGAAGAACCCCCAAAATGTCATTGAAAGACTTCTAGATGTAATAACCAAATTCAGTAATGTAGCTGGATACAAAGTCAACATTCAAAAATCAATAGTATTCCTGTATATAAACAACAAACTCACTGAGAGAGAAGTAAGAGAAGCCACACCCTTTACAATAACATCCAAAAAAAAAAAAAAGAAATACTTAGGAATCAGTCTAACAAAGGAAATAAAAGATCTATACAGTGAAAATTATATTACTCTGAAAAAGCAAATTGAAGAGGATTTCAGAAAACAAAAACATATTTTCTGTTCATGGATAGAACAAACATTGTGAAATGGCCGTTCTCCCAAAGTTGTTATACAGATTTACTGCAATTCTAATCAAAATACCATTAGCATACCTCACAGATCTAGAGAAATCATTCCTAAAATTCATCTGGAACCAGAAGGGACCTAGAATAACAAAGGCAATTCTGGGCAACAAAGGCAAGGCAGAAGGCATTAAAATCTCTGACTTGAAGTTATACTACAAAAGCTACTGTGATAAAATCAGCATGGTACTTGAATAAAAACAGACATGAAGATCAACGGAATAGATTAGAAGATACAACCACAACTATAAGCACACTCAGCCACCTTATCTTTGATAAAGGAGCCAACATGTTCACTGGAAGAAAGATAGCCTCTTCAGCAATTGGTGCTGGAAAACTGACTTTCCATATGCCAAAAACTAAATCTAGATCCATGCCTATCACCATGCACTAAACTAAAGTCAGAATGGATCAAAGATCCAAATATTAAAACAGAAACACTAAATCTCTGGAAGACGAAGTAGGTGTAAATCTTGAAGAGATAGGCATAGGCAGAGAATTCGTGAACAAAAATCAAACTGCATGGGATCTCATCTTATGAAAAAGATTTTTCATGTCAAAAGAAATCTCTAACAGAGTGAAAAGAAAACCCATGAATTGGGAAAAGAACCTCAGTCACCTGTCCCTGAGACAAAGGACTTCTATCTAGAACATATAAAGAATTTAAAAAATCAGACCCCTGAAATTCAAAGACCCAATCCAAAAGTGGGCATCTGAGATGAATACACACTTCTCAGCTAAAGAAATACAAATGGCAGATAAATACACGAAAAAATATTCAGCATCATTGGTCATTAGAGAAATGCAATTTAGAACAATGCTGAGATTCCATCTCACTCCAGAAAGAAATGACCAGGATCAAGAAAACCACCAATAACAAATGCTGGAGAGGCTAAGGGGAAAAAGGAACTCTTCTGCACTGTTGGTGGGAGTGTAGACTGGTGCAACCACTGTGGAAATCAGTCTGGAGGTTCCTCAAAAAGCTGGGACTGTAGGTCCTATTCAACCCAGCTATTCCACTTATGGGCATATTGCCAGAAGAATTGAAAAGAGCATACCACAGTCATATATGTGCACCCATGTTTATAGCAGCACAATTTGTAATACCTAATCTTGGAAACAACCCAAATGCTCATCAACTGAGGAATGGATAAAAAAATGTGGTATTTTTATACAATGGAGTACTACTCAGCTATAAAGAAAGATCACACTGAAGCTTTTATAGGTAAATGGACATGAATTGAGACCATACTCATAAGTGAGATAAATCAAACTCACATGCATAAATACCATATTGTCTCCCTAGTGTAAGAAACTGAAAGAGTAAATAAGATACAAAACCTACAATAAGTATTGTGAAAGGGTAAGAAACTGCTCAAAGAGGGAAAAAATAACTCAGGGAAAAGGAGAAAAGAAAGAAGGGAAAAGAAAAAAGATATAAATTTGTATATATACACTTAAGATTACTAAGATGATTGTACTACTAATTCTACTAGTTCTTGGAACAAAACAGTCAACATTCGTAGGATTTGATCAGTCATGTCAATATCTGATAATTTGAGTAACACTTTTGAAGATAACTATGCAAAACAACAAACCGTTTTGTTCCTACCACCTTGTTTTGAAAGCCTATATTGTTATTGTTTTGGGCTCTTTGTTATTATTTATTTGACTCTGTTTCTTTTCTTGTCTTTTGTTTTGTTTTGTTTCATTTTTTCCTCTAATACAGAAAGGATGGATGTACATGTATAGGCTTATATATGCCTAGAACTTTTTCTAAAGAGCTTACAAGAATTGATTTTATTATGTGTGATGGTAAGAACAGCTACATTGAAGAAAATGAGACATTATGATAGCCATTGCTGATTTCCTATCTGTCTTAGTTACTTTTTGCTCGTTGCCGAGACAAAATACCTGACGCCCAAAGTTAGGGAAGGAAAGGTTTATTCTTACAGTTTCTCAGGAGTTTCAGTCCATAAAGTGGGCTCCAAGGCAGCATGGGATGACGGGGCTACAGTTCATGGCGGCTGCAAGCTGCAAGCCGCAATCCACGCTGGCGAGAGAGAGGGCGGAAGCTGGGAAGCAAGCAAGAGGAAGACCCGCCTTCCCTTATACTGTATCTCAGCTCCACCCCTGGGCGGGTGTAGCAGTCACGTCATTAATCCTGGTGCTAGACAACAAACTGATCACAAGCATCAGACTCAGCCCCATCGAAAGTATGAGGACTTGGGGGTACATAGCATATCCTATACACTATCGTCTTGTTTTGAAGCCAAATAATGCTTTTATTCTTTGTTTTGGTTGCTTTTAGTCTGTTTTCTATTATTTTATTTCAAAGTGTGAAGGTATGGACAGCTATTTTGCAGAAAACAAGAGACATTATGGTAGCCATTATTGATTTCCTGTTGTCTGGTTTTGAAGGCCCAGAAAGCCCTCATCCTTTTGTTTTGATTGGTTTTAAAACTGGTTTGTTTTGTTTTGTTTTGTTTTGTTTTAATTTATTGTGCATGAAGGTATGGACAACTATTTTGAAGAAAACAAGAGATATTATGGAAGCTACTGTTGATTTCCTGTTGTCTTGTTTTGAAATTTTCTGTTACTTAAATTGTTATGTTCTGATCTGCTTTGCTCTGTTTTGTTTGTTTTGTTTTATTTTCTTTTAAAAAATTTCTCATTGGGTAGTAAAGCAGATAAAATGTCACTTCAAAGGTCTTCTATCCATGTTTGTCCTACCTAGGAAAGCCAGCTAAGGATGAAGTTCACACAAAGGAAACCAGAATGAAGGACTAGACAGAATTCTGATGGCATGTTTCAAGCATCCAGATCCAGCTATACCTAAAGTCAGGACTACCTCTGGACTTTTCATTAGATGAGTGAATAAAGAATCTTCTATTTTAAAAAAATAAGATGAATTCCAATATTTTCAGCTTCTTCTCACAAAGCATTACAATTGGAATTAGATGGGATTTATGTTATCAAGATCCAAGGCTGCCAAAGCTTGCCTTTGATCTTTGTTTGTTTCTGTTGGCTTTTACAAACACAAAGCTCATATATTAACCTCACTTTCACCATAGAACCATAACTCTTATGGAGGAAGGTATGATATTTGCTGTGTGTATTGTACTTGATTTAAAATTCCATAGCTCAGTATTTTCCAACCTTGCCTGGTGGTAAGAATTACCTTTGGCACTTGTTGCTATGTGATCTCCAGGTGAATCTAACCAGGAAAGCTGATGCAGATAAATTACTTGAATTTCTGAGAGACTTGAGGGATACAGAGTCAGGCTTCAGGACAGTTGAGAAGTAGGTGAAACCAGACTTTGCCCTGCTCCCTCGCTTGTCTTTTGGATGTCTCTCTGTCTCTTTTAGCTGTGCTGTTTTCAAGGTGCAGCATCTTTCCAGAAAACCGGAAGCAACTTAAGTTTTTCTTTATCCCTCAGTGCTTTCATGTCATTTTCCCTGCTTTGCTAGCTGCTAAATGCATCAGTTGTGTATATTCACTGGAGTTTATTCTTCTAAGGGACGCGTTTGAATTTTAACATTTCTTGAGAAAACATTTTAATGACTATGCTAATTACTGCATTATAACTCCAAAACTAAGTAACTTAAAACAACAATTGTTTTATTATGAGCATAGTTTTTGTGGATCAGGAATATGAACAGGGCTTAATGCGGATGAATTTTCTCTGCCCTATGATGTCTAGGCTCAGTTGAGAAGACCTGAAGGCTGAGGTGACCTGATAGCCAGGAGCTGGGGTTATCTGCAGGGCTCTTCACTGACTTGTCTAAAGAGTAGACTTAAACCCTGAGCTTAAATGGGGTTATTGATATGACCACTACACACGACTTGCACTTCTAACAGCATAGCAGCCAGATTCTGAAAGAATTAGCAGATACAAGGCAAGGGACATAGAACCTACTTCTAAAGGGATTTGTGTCAAAGACGTTGGTGTCTTATTTTAGACACCATAGTGACCTAAATGATGGAGAGTCCACTGAGGCAGATATTTGGGGCAGGGGAATTATTGGTTCTTCACTGCAAATCAGCATTCTTGGTTGAGGCACCACCATGGTCCAGCATCAGAATCACCTGCAATACAGACTGAGCCAAACCGCAGACCAACCTCTGCGGATAGTTCAGAAGCTTCCATACTAGGGACTGAATCTGGGGGAGCACTGAGCTATACTCCCAGCTTTTTTTTTATTTTCTAAAACTTTGAGACACGGTCTTGTTAAATTGCCCAGGCCAGCCCTGAACTTGTGGTCCTCTTGCCTCAGCCTCCCAAATAGATGGGAGTCTAGGCATGAGCCACGACACCTAGCTTACAGAACCATTATGCACCATTGTGAAGACACTGAAATTTAGACAAGGATACAAAGTGTTTCAGGCCACAGAGATTTAGGAAACTAAGGGTGGAGTCATAACTAAAATTTAGGTCTGGACTTTTCAACTTCAGTGTCCCAGGAGCTTTATCTCTTTATCTTCATGTCTCTGGAGGCTGAACACAGATCTATGTGCAGCTACCTCTGTCCCCTAAAAAGACTCATCAGGTTCTGGGGGTAGGACTGACTTTGTGGTTTGTCTGAGTGCTGCAGTGGGCATATTCAGGTGGCCTCTGGCTGTGTCCTTGTCTTGCTGATGTGGGAGAGGGTGTGGCCAGGCATGGAGATAACTGGCATTGGGGAAAGTGCATAAACCTCATGACAGAATCATCAGTAACACAATGAGTGCTTGGCATTCAGTGGGTGCTCAGTGCATGTTCAATTTCCTCTTTGCTTCAATTTGGAGTTTATCTGAACTCAACCCAAAAGCATAGGACCCATCAAATACTGCTCCAGCCCAGACTTTAGCTTATGTATGCAACTACTTATTTGACATTTCCACCTGAAAGCCTCACAGGATTCTCTAATTTAGCAGTTTTATCCAAAACTTAGCCTGTGACCCCATCCTTCCACCATGATCTGCTCCTCTTCCTTATTCCTCCATCATAATAATCAGCACTCTCAGAGAAACTTGTCACATCTTGGGATTTCTCACCACCATCACCCAGTCCACATTAAGTCTATCAAAAAACCAGTGGATCTGAACTCCAAAATAATCACAAATCTATGGACAGTCAGCCCTCTGCAACTGCAGGTTCCAAATTCATGAATTCACCCACTACATATTAAAAATATTAAAAAAGAAAAATGGCACCTGTACTAAAGTACAGGCCTTCTTATTGTCACCATTCCCAAAGCAGAAGTTGAAGGTATTTACATGACATTTATATTGTATTAGGTATAAGCAATCTAGAGATGATTTAAAGTATACAAGAGGCTGTGTATAGTTTATATGTAAATATTATGCCATTTCATATAAAAGACTTGAGCGTTCCCAAATTTTGGTATCTTCACAGGGTCGTAGAAACAATCCCTTACAGAAACCAACAAGGACTACATTTGCACCACCAACATAAGCTTTCTATGTGTAGCTAACATCATCTGTTTGCTGCAGTAGCTTTTTTGTTCACTTTTACTCCGTTCCAACCCATGCTCCGCAGACCAGGGTAGTCATAACATAAGAAGTGAGTAGTGGCATGTTCTGCTTAAAACCTTGCAGTGACTTTTCAATGTACTACAAATAATGTGTATTCTTCATACCATGTCCCTCAGAGTCCTGCAGACCTGGTCCTTGACTATCTTTCCAACCTCAATTCTGGTACCTGAGGCCACTTGATGCTCTTAAGTACCCATTCGATGTGCTGCTCTAAGTATCCAGTGGGCGAGCTGCTGCTAAGTACTCCTGCGAAGCTGGTCTCCTCATGCAGCTCACCCAACTCTGCCACTTTGCATTTATAGGGTCAAGTGGAGAGAACTATTAATTTTTATTTTTTAAAAATGTATCTTCTCTTACAGAGATTTGAAGTTTTAAACAGATACTGGGTGTTCTCAGAGAGGAAGGTATTTGGTCCTTTTTGCTTCCCCATGAATGTAGCACTGCCTCTCCCCTCAAAATATCCTAAGTGGAGTGAAGTCTAACAGCAGTTTTGTTTTGTTTTGTTTTTGTTTTTTAATTCCCTGCTATTTTTCCACCATTTTTCTAGGGCTTAAAGCTTCAGTGTCTTCAGGGAATCTCTCTTGCCCTTGCCCTTCCTTCGTGCCATAAATATTTACAGTAAAATGCAACTGTGCTCCCCTCACCCATCAGATGCCATCAGATGCAGCTATTCATGTGCCTTCAGCCTCATGGTTTTCATTGGTATCACCTTAGTTTAGGTCTGAATTACCTTTCACTTAGCTTTGTAAAAACTTCATGATGGTGTCCCAAAAATCTTTTACTAATCCCACCTTCAGACTTAGAATGTCTTTTCTAAAACGTGATCTCATTGTATGCTTGTGATCCACAACTCTCCCAGGGTCTACAAAATGAAATTCAAGCTTCTCAGAAGAATAACCCTCTTTCCTCATTGGGAGTCTCTTCCTGAATTCTGTGATCTCATTTCTTGATTGTTTCCTTCATTTTGGTTGCAGCACATTTTCAAATAAGTTCTTAAGAAACACAAAAAGATATTTTCAGTGTTCCTACATGCCCTACACTTCCATTCAATTGATGTTTTACCTGGTTGGGTTCTAGCAACTAGCATTGTTTTTGGTATGCCATTCAAGTTCTTGTTGTTTGGTCACTGACTTGTTTTAGCTCTCTGGAAAAATTATTTTGTTTTGTTTTATTTGGGCTGAGGATTGAATCCAGCGTCTCTCACATTCTAAGCATATGCTCTGCAACTGAGTTGTACTTCAGCTCTCTGGAGGTTTCCATGGCTTTTTCTTTATCCCTGGTATAAAATTTCATAAAGATGAAGTTTCATAAGGATCTTTCTACATTTACTGGGCTAGGCAAAGGATGATGAAAGAATCTTTTAGCGTAGAGACCTGTATTCTTTAGTTCTTGGAAATTTTCTTGTATTGTTCCTGGGGGTAACTCACTCTTCTCATTTTCTTTGCTGCTTTTCTAGAATTCCTAATAAGTGGGAAAGGAACCTCTCAGACATAGCTCCATCTTTTGCCATAATCTTTTCCTGTTATTTTTATTAAGTCTTCTCATACAATTCCTTCACTTTTTTTCTCTTTCATATTGAATTTTTGATTTTCACTTTGTGAGAGCTGGGACTCTGTTCATTGCAGAACTGTAGACAGCTAGAATGATGTTTAGCCAACAGAAAGACCAAATACATGTTTGTTAAACACACAAGTCACTTCTAAGAGGACTTTCTTGTCTTCACTCCTCTTGTAACAGGATACTTGAGAAAGCTCACCATAGTGTATAGGGGTATGGGTTTTACTACACTTGATCCTGGCCAAAAGATCAGGTAATAATGGGGCAGGAATTTTAAATTCAGATGACCTGAATTTGAATCCCAGCTTCTGAACCTACTATCATCCTTCAACTTTTATGTGCCTTAGTTTTCACATCATGGGTAGTTTGTTCTCTGTAATTATTAGCTATCATCACTGTCATCATTCTTATTATAATAGAATGCCCCTTAAGATTTATCTTAAGTCACTACTTACTGCTTTGTTAAAGGTCTGTGTCTGTTGTCTGCAATGTCTTTGATTCCTCAGGCTCAGTTCCCCAAATTTGTTTGTCTTATTTTCAATTTCTCATATTAAAAGCCTTTTTTGATTAGTGGTCCTTGGGTATAAATTCATATATAAGAGTGAGTTTTTCCACTGGCAAACTTTGCTTTAAGGCCGTTGTGTATGAGGCTAGCTATTATGCTGCTGGACTATAAAATGCCAGACTGGATATGTCTTTTTTGTTTTAGAACTTTACAATTTCTTTTGAAATCTGTGGCTTAGAGGTGAGCTATTTGGATACTGGAATTTTGCATAAATGTAGTAGTGGGGTTAATTTTTCCAAATACAGTCCTTCAACTAAATGTTTTTTATGTTTTTAGCTTTTACCATATGCCATGCACATCACCTCTAAATTCCATATCTCAAAGGTGCTATGCAGGGCAAAGTGACTGCCTCTGACTACTTGCTCCAGATAAAGTTCACTAAGTTTCCCCTTCCTTCTCCTCTATCCCCCACTCCCCCAGAATGTTATAGCTCTCTAGACTATGGATATGCTCTTACCTGTCCTTTTTCCCCCTTGTGAATTATGAATATTAAAAATTCCTTCTCATCTTTTTAGGTATATCTGAAGGAGAGGAAATACAGCCATAGATTTGGTTCAGTGTGTCATCTTTTTAAATCGCTACTCTACTTAACATGTAGAACTGTGTGAGAACTTAGAACAAATATGAGGGCAGTCCTGAGCCACACTAGACAGTCTCCCAATTTTGGAGTCGATGGAGAAAGAATCTTAGTCTGAAGAAACTCCAAAATGTAACATGTCAGGCATCATTTTAAGTCATTTGGAGCTGTATCTTTTCCTATTCACCCAGGTTTTTATTTGAGCACTTTGAAGGCAGGGTTTTCTAATAGGGTAACTTCTTTACTAAAATGAGACATTAAATGTACCATTAAGATTTTCTTTTTCAGAATGAGGATATAGAAAATTGTTATCCATAGCGAAGAGATCTGAATTCATTTGTGAATGTACCTATATCAGTGGAAACCTAGTAGTTGGAAGGTTTCTCTCTCTTGTTGACTCTGGCACTGTCGTTGAAGACCTCATTAAGTTATGGGCACCAACTAACACGCAAATTCATCTCTAACAAGTATTTACTCACAAGTTAGGATGCACCTAAACTGAGCCTGGCAGATGGTTTGAAGGCTACTTCATGGCAATCATAGCAAGTTAAGTCTTCAATGAAAGTAACAGGAAAAAGTAGTATACACAGTATTGTACTCAGGGCTGGAATATCACCAAAATTTAACTCTGTGTGTGTGTGTGTGTGTGTGTGTGTGTGTGTGTGTGTAAAGCCAGCAGATATCTGATGTCACAGGAAGAATAAATTTCTCCTCAGAAAAAATTATGTACTCTAGCATCCCAAATATTAGAACTATTTCCTTTTTTGTGAGATATTTTGTCATCGATTATTATTTAAGATTAACTTTTGAAGAACTCAGTTCAAATTAAATATGTACTAATTGACTTGTCAGGTTTCAACAGCAATTGCCAATTAGGGTTTTGTTGCTCCATTATAAACATGCAGTCGCATTTGTAGATGTATTGGTGGATGAAATTCCTCTAAGAGCAAAAGATTAATTTACTCCTTAAGAGAAAATTAATTTATTAATACTGAATTAAAATAAAGGCTTAAAACTCATTAAATTTAAGACAGTGAGGCTGCCTCTTAACGTACTATGGACCCTAGCAGTGCAGAAATAGATTAAATTGGCAGACATTGCTGGTCTTTTTGTGTTTACATTCCAGTAGGGATAGAGAAGCAGTTAAGAAAAAAGCAAGTAAAATGTATAGTATGTTAGATGATGGTTACTACTGTGGGTAAAAAAGAAGACAAAGAATAAAGTGGCCAGAAGTGGGGTCACAATTTGATGTGAGGGGAGACTTGCAAGGCTCGCTGAGGAGACAGTTGAGCAAGCGTGTAAAGGAGGTGAGGGAGAGTCACATGGGCAGGGGTTTACCAGGCAGAGTTACCGGCGGTGTAAAGACCCTGAGGCAGGGCTGTGCCAGGATCTTTGAAGGACCAAGGAGGCCAGTGTGGCTGGAACTGAGATAAGAGACCAAGTAGGAAATATGGGAGAAGTCAGAGAAGGAATGGAAAACCAAACAGACATTGTTTTTTCATTGGAGTGAGTTTAAGAGCCTTCAAAAGAATTGTATGATAGGATTAACTATTAAGGTATCAGTCTTGGGCTTTGGTGAAGAGGCTAATGTTACAAAGTGATTTATAATGCTGTTGAAGAGACAGTATGGACAGAAGAGATGGTACATGTGGTAGTGGGAGCATACAGATTTATCTCTGATTTTATTCTCAGTGAAAAAATCAAGTGATTAACAGGATATTCCAATGAAGAAGAAGAACTAGAGAGCAGAAGAGAGGGGGAAGGGATGACACTGTCATCCAGGAGAATGGAGAGCAAGCAGAAAAACAATGTGAATGCTGTGTGACACTGAGGGTCCACTAGGGAGGAATGACTGAAAATTAAACAATGCTGAGCTCCAAAATTCCAGGCCCACAGTAGCTGGGTAGTTGGATTTAACCAGGTTGGGCTTTTCCTGGTAAGGATGATGAAATGGCAAAGATGGTAACTGAGACAAGACACTTAGTTGGCTATAGGCACAAGTGAGTGTTTATGGTGATTGTCCATGAATTTAAACTGCATAGGAAAGAGGAGACACAGTGAAAGGTTAGTTATGCACTTAGATTCTAGCGGGACCAGGGAATTGAAGGAATGAATGTATTTGAAAAAAGAGACGGAAAAACAGTAGGATGTTTGAGAATGACATTATGGATAATTTGAAATCACCGGCAATGCCAATTGTAGTTTTTGACCATGGAAGTGAGGTCTGGAGGTGGAGTAGTGGGCAAGTTTACTGGAGGAGTAGAGGTCAGAGCCCAATATGCAGAGAAAGATAAGCCACGTGGATACTGAAATCACTAAACCTTAGAAGAGTAGTGCTGGAAAAGTCAGTAACAGTAAGCCAGGAGCTGACCATTCAAGGAATGGGACAAGGGAGAAAAGGGAACTCTAGTACACTGGTGGTAGGATTGTAAATTGAAATGGCCATTATAGAAAACAGAATGAAAGTACCTCAGAAAACTACAAGTAGAACTATCATACAACTCATCAATTTTCTGATGAATATACATCCAACAAAAATGAATCTTGTAGAGATATTTTTACTCATACATTGCATTATTCACAATGGTCAAAGAATGGAAAAACCTAAGTGTTCATTAGTGGATGAATGGCTAAACACAGTGTGATGTGTATATACACTTCCTGTTCACTCTCCACTCTCTTGAACACACAAACACACTATTCAGCACTCCCAAGCAAAAAGAAATTCTGTCTCTAGCAATGATCTGACTGAACTTAGAAGGCGCTATGCTAAGTTAAACAAGTTAGACATAGAAGCACAACATTGCATGATTTCACTTTTAATGTGGAATCTAAAGAAGTCAATCTTATAGAAAAATGGAATAGGATGGTAGTTCTCAGGAACAGAGGGAATGAATGGGGGACCCAAGGGACTTTTGATTAGTTATAACATTAATAATTTCTGGAGATCTATTTTAAAATATGGCAATGATAATTAACAATGTATTAAATAGCACATTGTATTAAATTTTAAAATTGCTAAGAAAATAGATCTTAAATGTTCTTCACAACAAAAACAGTAATTGTAAGAGATGATAGAATGTTAACTGTGCCAATTGCTTCAAAATATGCACATTAGCTATACATAATTACTACTTGTCCAAAAATTTTAAAGTGGAAAAACAGGAAAATGAGACAAAATAACCTTGAGTTCATAGGTGATAACAAAAAAAAGGTATCTGGGTGCTAA
>RJWM01022879.1:0-32990 GCA_004363535.1 Dasyprocta punctata | reverse complement strand
GGGAATGGGCGGAAAGGGAAAAGGGAAGAGGAGGGGATATAAACCTGTATATGTGTATATGTAAGATAACTAAAAAGAACACTGCTCAATGTATTCGTTATTGAGCGGGAACAATTAATACTCATATGATTGGATCAATCTTGCATGTCTATATCTGTTAATGTAAGAAACCATTTTAAAGATAACAATGCGCAAATTGTAGCCATTGTCAAGCTTCTATCTTTCGGCTTTGTAAACCTGCAATGTTGTGTATTTACGCTAGTTGTTTGCTTGTCTCCTTTGCTTGTTGTTTTTACTATATATGTCGTTTTTTTTGTTGTTGTTGTTGTTGTAGTTTTTGTTTGTTTTGTTTTTCTTCGCTCAAATAAAATTAAAAAAAAAAATTATGCTCAACAAGTATAGATGACTGAATACTTGCATCTGAATGCCTGCTTGAAATGAATTGTTAAATACTGTTTTCTAAAATACCAGACTTAGAAGTATTTGATAAGTTTTTAGTTATTTATAACATAGGGGATTGTTTAGAGTGCATGGAATATTTCAATTTCTTTAATAATGAATTAAGAAATGATATAACAATGTGTTTTATTTAAGTTAGGAATGGACATAAAACAGTATATATATATACATATATATACACACACACACACATATATATATGTATATACACACACATATATACATGTACATATATATGTGTGTGTATATACATATATATATATATATATATATATATATCCTGTTCATATAGATTGGATACATATAAATTTGTTTATAGAGGAAAATAACATGCAGTGGAAGGCAAATGAGTGATGGTGTGCTGATCTCCCGACACATAAGATCTGTTAGCTGAGCAGCGTGTTTATCTGTAGCCAGAGTAAAAGGAGACAGCCATAGAGAACCTCCCAACAAGGGTCACAGACTACAGAATCAGCCAGAAGTACAGTTCACTATTTTCAAGTAAGTGGGCAACATCTGGTCATTATTTGGGTGAATAATTGATGCTGGGATTTGAGAGAAAGAAATGACACATTCCATCTGGTTAGTGGAGCTAACCAAATAGGCATCCAGATGAATTATTATTTGATGTCCCTGATGGTCCTCAGTTTCTGTGGTGTGTCGCCAATGGTGTTTGAATCCAACCCAAGACAGCATTAATTATTAACTCTGTCCCTCCAGCTCTATACTTCTAATAGCAAGAGAGGCCTCCTTCCTAGATAAATAAAAAACTGGAGATCTGTTATAGCAAATACCATGATGTAGGGTATCAATGAACACAATCACTCTGTCACTAGGATCTTTCAGCCAATGAGGGTGGGAGTAGGAGTCCCTGTGGAGTCCTGAGAGTCATGAACTTCATCTAAGAATGTGAGAACCATAAGAAGTTCACATGGGAATGAATGTGAGCATCAGTTCACTGTTTTTGTGATCAACGTTGCATGGCAGTGTACATTGGATACACTGCATTCTTGATCAATTTAAAATCATATATTCAGGGCTGGGGATATAGCTTAGTAGCATAAGTCCCTGCCTGGCAAGGTCCTGATTTTGATACCCTGTACCGAAAATAATAATGATAATAATACAAAATCATATATTCATATTACAGTATAAGTGGGTATCAATCAGAACTCTTCATTTGTCTCAGTAAGTCTGCCTAGGATAGACCTAAACCTTCATTACTGTTATGTTTTGTGCCTAGATGTACCCCCAAAGTCTCATGCAGTTGCAGGAAATTTGCCAAATCTAGAGTGTGTGGCGCTTGGATTAATAGTGTGTGATCAACTCACTTATTTCTTTGGCACTGCCTTAATCCCAGCAGCCTAGATAGAGTATAAGAGGAGCAGAAAGACGTTGCTAAGGTTCGATTGTTTGTTTTTCTGTCTTCTGCCTGCCATGAACTGTTCTCTGCAAAGCCACCATGCCCTGGACTGAAACCTCTACAAAATGTGAGTGAAATAATCCTTTCTTTCCTTAACTTTGGGCATTGGGTATTTTGTCTCAGTAATGAGAGAAAAGAGACTAAGACAGAATTTGGTACTAGAGAAGTAAATCATTGCTGTGACTGTACCTGACCATGTGTTTCAGGAGCCTTTGGAAATGGCTTGTGGAAAGAGTTTGGAAAGGTTCAAGATGCTAGCTAAAAAAACAGTGCTGGAATGCCTTAGGCTATTATGTATGGGAGATTCTGGTCAGAGCTCAGAAAACGGGCAAGCTGGTAGAGATCAGGCTCACGAGGCTTCTGCTGGGAAGAAGGACTGCATTGGATGTAGCACTCCAGATGATGCATGCTATGGTTTAACACAGTTTGTCTGCATTTTCCTCATGTCCAGAGACTTTGTCTGAGACAGAGATTAAGGATGTTGGACCAATAAATCTGGCAGAAGTGATTTCAAGTCAGTTGAATGTTGAGATGGTGGCATGGCTACTGGTGGGGGATTTTAACCTGATATACATTGAGAATCAAGAACAAAGAACCCAACAGAATGGTTCAAAACATTGTGAGTTTGACCAGAAAGGAAGCTCCAGTAAAGCTATGGACAGAAAAGATAGAGCAGAGGAGATCTTGATTGCTGAGAAGGAACAGAAGAATGGAAAAGATAGCCTGAGGGCATCACAAAAAGAGGTAGGACTCCACCCCTTACAGTCCTAAAATTGCAAAAGTGAAAGACTTTGCTTCAAGATCAGACCCCCCCAGAGCACCATGTTCCACAATGGTGATGGTCTAAAGAATTTGTTCCTCGAAACTGGATTCAGAGTACTCAGCAATCTAGGCACTTTACCATTACAGCCAAGAGAGAGGGAAGCTTGACTACTGCTCCAGCTGGCAGCAGACTTTGGAATCATCCATGTGACACCAGTTTTAGGTGCATGCGGAGTGGAAAAGTTGTGGAACCAGGAAGGCTTCTACTCAGATTTCAGAAGGCTTGGGAGACCAGAGAGTGTGTGAAGCTGCAAATGTAAAACCAAATGTGCAGTGGAGACCCCAGAAGTTTGCAGAATTCAGGAACATGGATCATCTGAGGAAAACTGCAAGGAGAGAGCAGAACTAGCCCCAGAGAGAAGCCACAAGAGCTACAACCATTGTCAATGCCATAGAGGCAAAGTCACCCAAGCCCTTTGGAGTTCACATCTTGCCACAAATTGCATCAGATGCTGCACTGGGAACTACAAGACTCAAAGTTTGCCCTGCTGGATTTTGAACTTGCTTTGATCCCATTCCTTTGTATCCCCCTGTTTGTAACTTTTGGAGTGGATATTTCTATCTTGTGCCAATTAATGTTGGAAATGTTTCATTTTCTTTTCATTTGTACTGGGGCTTGCAGATAAGAGTTTGCCTTAAATCTCAGAGGAGACTTGGGACTTGACTTTTCAGCAATGCTGAAACTGTTAAGACTTTGGCAACTCTTGGAGATGAACTAAATGTCTTCTTTCATAAAGCGATGTGCATGAGTCTTTGGGGGACTGGGGCAGAATGTTATGGTTTATTTCTTGATGTCCCCCAAAGTCTCATGTGGTCATGGGGGTCAGGCTCTTCAGAGATAGCTGGATTTAAAGAGTGTGATATTGGGATTAAGGGTGTGAGTGCTACACCCACCCTAGGGTAGGTAACCTGCATGCAATATAAGGGAAAGAAAGAGTCTTGTCTCTGTCCCTTCTTGCTTTTGCTATCTGTGGGCACCATGAACTGTTCTTTTTGATGTCTTTCTGTCAAGCCACTTTGCCTTGGAGCCAGTCAACTGTGGAGTGAAATCTCTACAAAGTGTGAGCTAAATAAACCTTCCCTTCTTTAACTTTGAGCATCAGGTACTTTGTCTCAGCAATGAGAAAAGTGACTAAGACAACTGGTATCATAAGATTGTAAAGCACTTCGTTGTAAATTCCTAGGAAGAAATCTTCACTATTATTACCTACTATATTTCAGCAGCTCGCTCAATGTCCAGCAGATTTCAGGCATTAAGCAAACATTTGCTAAATGATAAGAAATGTAGGGACAGGAGAGTTTATGGGTGACACAAAAATGCAAATCGAAAAGTACACCAGTAATTTTTAATTGTCGAGTTGAATGGACTAGGAGACGTTTGAAGAGGTGATTATTGCTTAATGTGCTATGAGGAAATGGGATCTTGTTGAAGGTGTGCTTTTCAGGGTATATCCTCCTCCCTTGTGCACTGCTTCTGGTTGCCATGAAGTGAGCAGGTATCTCCTCCATGCACTTCTGCCATAATATTCCTGCACTGGAGCCAGCCAGTCATGGACTGAACACTCTGAAACCATGATCCAAAACTGGAGGGGTCAGGTATTTTTCCCCAGCAACTGCCAGAGGGAAAGGAGGAAATTCCATGCAAAATACATTTGTGAAACACTGGCCATGTAAGAAAAGCACTATTTTATTCAAGCATTCATTGGTCTGTATCTTAGGAGATGTTTCTGTGTAAGTGCACATAGTAGCATCCAAATCTATTAGGCAAATTTACCAAAATTGTTTACCTCGTCCTCTATTTAGTTGTCCCTAAAATTTTGCTACTTTGTTCTTTAAAAAGTAAAGCATTTCTACAAGAAAAGCTAAGTTACATAGAGCTTCTTATGTTTATAAAAATCTACTTAAATGATTTGACATTTTATGAACATTTAAAATGATTTTATTCACAGAACAACTTTTGCAAGTTCAGAGAATACTGTATAATTTGTTGAAGCTCTATATTAGCAAATGTTAAAGACTTGGAATTGAAAATCGACCTCACTAACATGAACATGACAGATGTAAGATATTGTTTTGGAACAAACTTATGACTAATACAACCTTAGTATTACATCTGCAATGAACATATTTTAAAGTACTTAAATTCTCACCTTTCCAAATCCAAGTCAATGTCTATGAAATTATAATGGGAATGGATCCCTGACTTCTTGAGTTTGAGGTATGCCATAACTAGTATTCTGTAGAACTATGTTTTAACCTATTAGATGGCTAGTGAATATGCCAATAGGATAAAGTGGGAGAATCACTTGCACCCAGAAATTGGAGACCAGCATAGGCAACATAGACTCTCAAAAAGAAGCCTATTTGTAGATACTTCCTATACATGTCATAACTTCTTTCTTGGGCTTAAGAAGATTAAAATAATGACAAAGGTGATTATTGAAATGTAGCACCTGAGATTTATGTCACAAGTTGCAAGTAGTAGGGAAAATGAAGAACTTGTATGTTTCTTCATATCTAACTCTCAGATTCATGCTATTCATAGTTCAGTGCTGTTCCTCTGAAACAGAGAGGGATGTGCCTTTCAGGCTTTCTTCAAATGAGGTAGAGGTGTTATTATTAGACTTCACAATAGGATACTGTTTTTGCTTCAGAACAGGTTATTGAAAAATCAAAAATATTTCTCCCATTATAATTTGTTGCTGAATAGATTATTTACACATGACCCCCCCGTCCCCCACTGAAGTGTGTGTGTGCGTGTGTGTGTGTGTACTTTTAGGAGAAGAGTCTTTACAACCAAATTCTAATAATTTTTCAGGTCACCACTAGTGCCGTTCTCTACATTGCCCACAGGTTATATAACAACAGGTTACATAACAACGATACATCTTGGCATGTAGTCTTTGACACAGGCATTCACAGATGTAGAAATTTCCTTAGACATATTTTGAAAAGACAGTAAGTCAGGCACTGATCTTATAAAAAAGACCAGAGCTAACCTCCACCTTTATTATAAATAGCAAGAACAGGTTAAGCGGGCAATATTTTGAAAGGATGTGCATCAAAATCTTATATATAATGTATAGGCATTAGTAATTCTTATCGTATTTTCAAAATGTTAAAGCATCTATTAAAATGTAGACTGAATTATTTATATGTAATGCTTGAAATAATTGTGAAGAATTTAAAGTTTCTAGCAACATAGGTTGAAAATAAATACTAAGATATTGTCTCTGACTTTGAATGGCTATTTGTAGATTGAATTTAGATTACTACCACTTTACAAACAGGCAGAAAATAACAAACTAGTAAGTCCAAAGGATTTCTGATGATTTAGGCTGATTACATACTAATGCAGGGGGCAGAATTGAAAAGCAGAGCTCAGGTTTTCTGTGCTGAAGTCCAGGAATGTAATGAACTAAACTTCCAGTAAGTAGACCATAACATTGAAGTTCCAGACTAGAACTGTATTATTGAATTTTTTATGAAATAAAATTCATTTTACTCAAGTGGGAACTATTAGTTGTTCAAAAATAATAGTGAGATATAATTTCCTATTACTTTGCCTTTGCTCATAATCCATGTCTGATATCTGGATAATGATAATAAATTGAAATGTAAAACTTTGTGCAGGTATAATCATAGGCTATGAGGATAGAATTAGTACTAGAAGACACTGTCATGGGTTATAAAATCATCCAAAATAATCTTCCCAATGGGCTTTCAGCAATCATGTTGTGTTGAATAGCAAGCATTAATAACCTCGGTTTGTAGATTTTAAAGGGCCCATAGGAAACCAATTGTCATTTGTTTTCCCCTGAAATGATGCTGAAGTCCATTCCCCAAAACTTGTGGTTTTAAAAGATCATCATTCAAAACATCCTTTTTCTCAAAGTAAAATGCAGAACAATCCTCTGTTGTCTGAATATTTCAATCACTTTTTGCAACCAATTTAATGCTCATGGAAAATCCTGACGTCCCCTAGTGTGAATTTAGGTAAACAGAGAGAACACTCTCCTTGGAAATGAGTAGTAAGGGCTCAGTAATGGAAGAAGACATAAGGGTGAATATCCACTCATGTCAGTTTACTTAGTAGAGAAGTGCAAAGGATGGAAAAGGTTCTAAAACAGGAAGACAAAGCCAAGAGTAGAGTGAGACAATGTGACATCAGATGGGCTTAAAGCCAGGAAGTATACCTCTTCTTCTTTATTGACTTTCCAGTGTGTGATTTATTAGTTTTCAAGGGAAAATACAAACATATGCTTTACATATGTAGAATCATCTTTATTCCTTTTCCTGAGAATCACTGATAGAGTATGGGACAGTGATGGCGAAACTTTTAGAGATGAGGGCCTGAACTGCAACCCAAAACCCACTTATTTATCACAAAGTGCCAAAACTGCAATTAAACCTGAATAGTAAGATTTTAGTTTAAAAAAAAATTCATACATTGCCATATTTTGTCTTTAAAGAAAAACAAATAGCAAACATGCCATAGATTTGCTGCCACTAGGATAGGATTTAAGGTCAATGGTGGGTATGAATTAACACAGGAGAAAACTACAAAAAAATTCAATTAAAGAACATAAATAACGAATAATCACATGAGAAAGTAGGGCATGTTTTGGCAAGTGAAGAGTGGGAACATTTTTGTAAGAAAAGTATTCCATCTCTATAACACATACTTGCACCCATTTGACTCAATCTGAGGACAACAAAGTAGAATGCAGTCAGTTGTGTTGTTGCAAGATTTCTAATATTCTACTGTCAAACATGAATTTCTTTCACTGTCTTTCATTTCATTCTTCTCCTTACCTAAAATAAGATTTGTCAGAGTAGACACAATGACATAAAATAAATGTCAGCAGATAAAATGAATGTGTTGCTCCAGAACCTCTTCACGGCACTCCAAAATGCACCCTGACTCATTCAGTATTCATTTTCTCTCAAGGAGGGTGTTGGGTAAATGTCTGTGGCCCCAAGCCAGATGGTGTTTAACAACCTGAGCTAGTGGCAACAGAGACTTGTTGTGTCACCTCAGAAAGTACATGTGGATCAACATTTTTGCGCTTTCTGGTGGCAGTCTTTCTCATCATTTGCCTCAGCTGAGAGGGCAGGCATCTCCCTCAAAGTTGTTTGGATGACAGATGCGTCTTGCATGGAAGCCTAGCTTAAGTACCTTTCTAGAGACTCCTTTCCAGCTGCAAGCTGGGGTTACAAAACTCATGAGCAAATGAGCACTGATTAGACCAGCTGTTCCTTCTATAACATATTGAAGTTCTTCAACTCATTTGAAGCCTTGTACAATTTATCTGCACAGGTGCTGTGGGTGAAAAGCTATTAAATTTTCATTTATCTTGGCATTTCACTAGAGGCATGCAAACCTCCAAGAGCTGGAAGAGGTTGTGCTCTTAAATGATAGGATTCACAGGAAGTTCAAGTTTTATGGAGAGAAGCAGAAATGTATGTGACCCAGCCTGTTCATAATGGCTGCTTGGCTTTTGAGCTCACTCAGTGTCTTGCCCTCCCCAACCTCTCCTGATGCAATATCAGATTCATTAACCAGTGAAGCCTCCTTTTCATTTTACTATCATACACTTTTAATGTCTTAATAGTAAATATTGGTCTCACTTGTACACCTCTGATCTTAGTCGCTAAGCTTCTTTTGAACCTACGGATTCACTCCAACTTAGTCTTTAAGGCTTGCCTTTTCTTTCATCTGGGTTAAAAAAATAATTCCTGCAAGTCCGGCCTAAGCTACATAATGCGACCCTGCCTCAAAAAACCAGGGCTGGGAGTTTGGCTCAGCAGCTTAAGTGCCTGCCTGGCAGGCGTGAGGTTGTGAGTTCAATCCCTGGTACCACAAAAATAATAATAATAATAATAATAATAATAATAATTCCTTAAACTTGAGTCTCAAAATACTTCTTGATTGATGAAATAATAAACAATGTGAAGACCAGCAATTCTCAGGAACAGAACTAGTTCTATTTCCTAGTTTTGTGCCTTTTTCATCAAATGTAAGTTGATTTCTCAAGAAAAGATCACTGAGGCCAATGCTGGAAATTTTAAAGTCAACATTTGAAGTCTCACAGTCAGTAAATGGTTGATTATCATCTGTTGACATGCTATATGAGTACTGATCTAACTGCAACTTATATTGCACAGAAAGTGGACTGAGTTGTAGTGACACCTACTAAAGAGAAACACACTAGCAAGTCAAGCAATTTCTCGCCCCAGAAACACAGCTACAGGCTAAGGAGACATTTTCTGGATAAGATAACCACTGTATTGAAGAGCTTAGGAAGGGCAAATGCTGTGAAATGGTGGTATGGATGTTTGTGAAATTTATCATAATTGTGCTGATAGAGGTCTAAAACTCCAAATACTAAAATGACTAGGTTTGCAAAATGAAAGATAGCTTTCCTGATGTAAATGTTCAGCAACTTAAGGTTCTGAGAAGTTTAACTATAAAGAGGGAAAGCACATAGGGCAATTTCTGTTTTGACCATCTGAAGTTTAATATGAGTGCGGAAATAGTAAACCCTCGGGTCTTTATTTTAGACGTAATAGGTGGGTGTTTGGTTACCCTACACTGCCGGTGGAAATGAAGTGCACTTCCTTGTGTGTCTTTCTGCTGTCCTTACATTGTCACACTTTTATCTTTTGCCTTCATAGCTCACCTCTGGTGCAGACCATACTTATGCCCCATAAGCCTGGGAGTATGACATCTGCTCTCAGAACTTTTGTTGTATATTTAAACCTTGGCAAACGCTAAGTTAGTACAATGCTTTCCTGACAATTATTCTTTATATGTGTAACTAAAAAAAATAAATAAAGTTCTTCCCAGTTTATTTTGTTGGCATATTCTCCAGGTTTTTGTGAATTTGCTATAAACTCATGCAAGTACCATATTCAGTAAGTCCTTCTTCAACTTTAAGCTTCATGATATTCATGATCCATTCATATTTAAACTTTAAATATGTTTTGAGGTTGTACTGAGTGAATGAATGGAACATGAAAAATAACCAGTATCTTCATTTTTCCAGAAGAAGTGGAGCCAGACATTCCTAAAATGTATACAGTTATTTCTAAGTGCAAGGTTATTTAAACACCCATGAGGCAATGTTACATTTCAGAAAACATTTTAGATTCTGTATTTCACTCCTTGCCTTATAAACACTCTCCAATGCCTATACATTCATTTTTTAGATGAAATACTTCATTATCACAAACTGTACCCGTTCATTTTTATTTCCCCTGTTAGAGTAAGCAACTTGGTGCGTGTTGTAAGTAGCCTTACTAATAATGTTCTGAAATTATCAGGCTCACTAAATCCCTTTTGACCTGGAAAGTTTCCATAGATCTTCCTCACCTCATTGTGCTCATCTACCTTTCCTAAACATCTTTACTTGTTTTGTCTGATTTCCTCATAAGTCCTAGTGCCTTATATGGAGAGCAGTTGAGCTGGAGATTGACCACAAATTTGGAGCTAGAGCTAGGCCAGCCCTGAGAACATAGAGCTCCAGAGGCAAGCCATGTAAACAAGTTGTTGGGACTAGAGTAAGGTCAGTCCAGCAGGTGTCTGGCTTTGGTGTTCTTCCCTATTAACTATAACTCAGATAGCTCTGAGAACATTTTGCTTTCAGTGTTCTCAGCAAAACATTGAGACCCTGCATTTTCAACCTCATCACACACTTCAACCCCTCCCCCTTTACAGTGGATAAAGATGAAAAGCATACTGGGTTGTCACTGCCTCTATATCAGAGAGGTCAAGTTCCACCCAGGCCCAGCTTTCCTTTTAGTATGTGTCTATAGTTTTTTCTTCATCTCCCATTACCCATTCTCAGGACCCTGCTGGCTACATGGGTTGTAGCAGGTGACACCCAAACGTGGGGGCTGAGCACTGGGGAGCTCAGTAAGTCAAGATGAGGAGACACTCCATGAGCATGCCACATAAATAAGGTATAGAGTGCATTGGGTAATCCAGGGGTGTAAAACAACGGGCAATTCAGAATTATAGTTCATTCTTTGTATACTGTGATGCTTAAAGCTTTGCTTAAGGTTAGAGAGACACTCATTAAAACTACACAGTTTGCTAAATTTCCTGAGCTTGTTTGTTTCCCAGAAGAAAGAACTGTAAAGTTACATACTTGGGAGAAGGTGGGAAAGCAACTTGGAGCAGGGTTGGGGAAAAGCAGACCAGCACAAATCTATCTAGATCCCTACAGACTTTTAAGGGCTATTTAACAGAAACAAACCACTGCTTTCTGCCATTTTCACTACTTCTCTCAAACCCCCATGCATGGGCGAAACAGGGCTGATTTTCGTAAGGCAACAGCTACAGGTGGGAACCAAAAAGTTATTCCACTGAGCCTGGAGCCTGGTCCAGACAAGGGAGGTGGAAGGAAACCAAATTCCTGCTTTTTCAGCCACAGTGGGAGACATGGGCTGTGTGTCTTGGCTCAAAGCATCAAGGGGCAACTGTGTCTCTGTCCCATAGTGAATAGACAACCATGACTCACCTTTTCTGAGCCTCAGTCAGTCTGGAGCATACTAGCACCCATACTTTCTCTGAACATTGCTGCTCTAACATTTAATGGATGCAGTATTGGCAGCTCACAGTGAACAGTTTGGGTGTAGTTACAGAAACTAAAGAGCAACGAGGTGATCATGTACCCAGCAAAAGATAAATCAAAAGCACCAGCAAAAGAGTCTACTTAAGTGATAATGTTAACCTAAATTATATTATCTTACAAAGAGAACACACTAATAGAATAAAATAAAGGTCTGAGTGTGTGACAAAGGGTGTGGAAATGACTGAGTAGGAAGCTACATGAAAGAAGAACATGAAAGTTGCTGTATTCTTAAAACAGAATAAAATACAAATGTATATACAATTTATTCTTAGATAAAAGATCTTCTTCCTTCTAAATTCTTCATATCAGACATCTCTGCTAATCTACCCACCAAAAAAAAAATTCTGACCAGTATTGTAATTACAAACTTCTAAAATTGTAAAAGAGTTATTATAATTCAATTTGGCCAAAAATATATTTGAGTGCATTCTTATTTTATAAGCAGACTTGCCTTATGTTCATTTGTCTGTTTGCCTGTCTGCTCAATTTGTAAACAGCTGTTTTATCCAGTTCAATAAATTTTTCTTCTTTTTGCATTTTTGAATTTTTGAAGCATTTGTCTGATATGCTTGCACCAAAATTGCCAGTTGGTCAAAATAATGTTAAAATTGGTTTTTAAATGTAGTGCATATTATTGTTTGTGTACTATGACTTGAGAGTCTTTTATAAGTCAAAAAATAATGTGCTGCTGGGCTTAGTGGTGCATGCCTTTAATCCCAGCACTCGGGAGGCTGAGGTAGGAGGAGCATTGTGAGTTTGAGGCCAGCTTGGGCTACAACATGAACACAAGGCCAGCCTGATCTACATAGTGCAACCCTGCCTCAAAAAACTAGGGCCAGGAGTTCGGCTCAGTGGTTTAAGTGCCTTAAGGTGCAAGGTTGTGAGTTTGATCCCTGGTGACACACACACACAAAAAAAATAATAATGGTAGTAATGATAATAATGTGCTAAGTGTTATGATCGCATTCTCATAAGTCATCAAAAATTTGTTAAGATAATTAAACAAAAATCCCTTAGAGTAGGGAGGAACTGTTGTGCAGGACTCCAACTGATGAATAAGAAAGTAGCTGCCTGGAAATTCTCCAGTTCTTTTTCATTAATGGGTGTCCCCAGTGATCATAGTCTCCGGGAAGACACCCCAAAACTATTGTTCAAAATGTATTATTGTGATAAGTTTACATTGGTCATTGTCAAAAGGTTACATTTTCTAAAAATAAGACAATAAGGTTTTCTGATTTAGAGATGCTCTGGTACAAAATTAAATTAAGAAACAAAAGTTTCCATATGGCTATGACAATCGATTGTTACTAATCTTACGGTGTTTTAAATATATTCATGCCTTTCTGACATACAGGTCTACTAAAATGTAAAACTGGCTTTGTTTATGGTGACAAATATTTTCTTTAATATTTAGACATCTGTCTTTCTCTTGTGCTCCAGATACTTGTGATAAGAGGCTCATGCCAAGCCAACATGAGGCCACCAGGAAATATTTTTAATGAAAACTTTTGTGATATGTATGCTATGTCTGTGCCATTTCACTTAGCCTATTAAAGGACAACAAATTAGGTGAGGGCTTCTTATGTACTAGATATAGATGATTAACTAAAAAGGTTACTCTTTGTCAAAATGGAAATCAAGTTGCGTTACAAAAATGTCATCATGATTGTCATGCTAAAATATTATGTATGGCTTTTGATCTCAATTTCTCCATGTAAAACTGTATAACTGTTGTCTGTTAACATTCTACAGGGATTCAACTACAAAAAAATCCATGGTTGCAAAGAAATAGCAGTGCTCGATAGTCAGGCAAAATTGCAATATTAAGTTCACTGGTCCCATTACAATGTAATGTCATTTACTTTCTCTTCTGGATGTTCAACAACTAAAATTTAGAGGCCAAAATTAGAAAGATAAATGGGCTAAGAGGACAGCCAATATTTTGACGTTGGCCCTCCTTGGTCAATGAGAACACAGGACATGAGAGAATATTTTCAGCAACATCCTTCAACTCTGGTGAGTTATACAACCTCCTGACCAGAAAGATTGTTGTGCCATAGAGAAAACAGATCAATGGCATATAGCATGCCTAAGGAGAGTCACCAGAAGAGAAAAGACTCCCGAGCTTTCACAGAAAGCAACTTGGTCAAGCAATGACCATGACTCACTCTGATGACTGACACTGACAGAAGAACTGAGAGGCATGGTACATGGTTCCAAGGTAAATCCTGAGGAGACTTAACTGACCTTGATAGATAGCAAGAGATTAATTTTAATTAATATAGGTCTCACTTTAACTTAGTCTGGAGCTATCTGAGCTATAGTTAACAAGGAGGAGCAACAAGGCCAGACACCTGCTGGATTTGCCTTGCTCTAGTCCCAACAACTTGTTTACATAATTTGCCTCTGGAGGTCTATGTTTTCAGGGCTGGCTTTACTCCAGCCCCAAACGTGTGGTCAATCTCCAGCTCAGCTGCTTTCTGCATCTCCCCTTTCCTATTTCTTAGCTGCAAGCAGTAGGTGGTCAGTTGGAGTTGGAGGAGTTGTGTTCAGAGGACTCTGCAGAAGAAATTCTTCCTTGTGGAAGACTTTCCTTTCCCTTTCTTCTCCAGGTGTCTACAGTGAAATTTCTTTCTGTGAAGGCTTCTCTTTCTCAGAACCCTTTCCATTCTGAGTGGACTTATTTATTTAGGCCAAAAATTCCCAGTCCAAGTATTTCAGGTCTATTTTTAGCAAGTTAACCCTATACAGCCCATTAACACATAACGGTAGTCACTTGCCAATATAGCTGGAAATTGTCAGAAGGTGTCAGTGATTTGAGTTTCTTTTTATAACTGTGGCTTTGTGTCATACAACTTGTGATTATACTTTTCTGAGACTTGCACTGAGAACTTGCACTTTCAGCCCCACCACATGTTTCAACACCCCTCCCTTTTTACAGTATATAAATAAAGAGGCAGACTGTGCTGGGTTGCCACTGCCTCTATATCAGAGAGGTCAGGTCCCACCCAGTCTCAACTTTTTTTTTCCACAGGGAATCGAATGCAGGACCCTGTGCTTCCAGCTTTCCTTTTAGTATATGACTACAGTTTTTTTCTTAATCTCCCATCACCTTCTCTCAGGACCCCTCTAGTTGCATGAGTTGTGACACCCTGCAATTAGTCTTCACATACCAGGTACAGTTAAGGCTTATTTATTGTACTGAACCATAGATTCCCATATGTACAAAATGAAATGGGGAGATATCATAGAGAAGAAGTCTATCTAACTGACATCTCATGAGATTCTCTTGGCATATAGATAAATTTACTTTCATGATTCACATAGTCTTTGATTTTAAAAATGTTTTTATTTTGGTAAAATATATACAACAAAATTTTCAACCATTTTTTATAGTATACAGTTTAGTAGTATTAAGAACATTAACATGGTTGTGCAACTCTCAATTTCCAAAACTCTTTTCATTTGCAAAATTGAAACACTGTTAGGTAATAACTCCCTATTTCTCCTTTCCCCCAATCTTCTCGTTCCTAAAAAATAAGATATACCCAAAAAATAAGCAACGTTGAAATCTAGAGAGCAAAAATGCCAGCCTCAATCAGCCTATCCTTGTGTGACCTGCCTTGCAGAGTAGCCACCAAGCAAGAGAATAGTGATGGAAAGGATGGGCTGATTAGAGATGACATTTTTGATCCCTGGTTTCCAAAGCTCATCATTTTTCAGTTAGGTCTTGTTTTCATGAAATTCTGTCTTTTGTTTCTATGAATCTGAGTACATTGAGTACCTCATATAAGTAGAATAATATACTATTTTTCTTTCTATAACTGACTTTTTTCACTTAGCCCATCCCTAAAGATTCATCTACACAGTAGTATTTATTGGAATTTATTTTCTTTTAAAGCCAAAGAATATTCCATTTATGTTTACACCAAGTTTTTTGTATCCAGTTATTTGTTGATATACACAACTTGCTTTGAACTGTTGACTTTGTGAATAATGCTCCCAGAACATAGATGTATAACTACCTGTGAGCTTGCTTTTAATTCTTTCAGGTAAATACACAGAAGTAGAATAGTTACACCATATAGTGATTTGAATTTTGTTTGTACCAGGAATCGGACTCATGACCTTGTGCTTGCCAAGCAGGCACTGTGCCTCTGAGCAATATCCCCAGTGGTGATTCAAATTTTAGTTTTTTGAAGAGCCTCTATGTTGTTTTCCACAGTGGTTCACCATTCTACATTTCTACCAAAAGTACCCAACACCTCCATTTTCTCTGTATCTTTGCCAATAATTACTTTCTGTTTTTTTGGATACTAGTCACTCTAACATTTGCAGTGGTATTGCATTCTGGTTTTGATTTGTAGGTTTTCATTAATGATGATAAGCATCTTTTCACATGCTTGTTGGCAGCCTTTCTATTTATTTGAGGAAATGCCTCATTAAGTATTTTGCCCATTTTGAATCATATTATTTTTTGTTGCTGGCTTATAGGAGAGTGGTTTATATTTTCTGACATTAATCCCTAATCAGGTATACATTTTGATAATATTTTATTCCTTTCCATAGTTTTATTTTCACTCTGTAGAGATTATCTTTTGATATAAAAAAGTTTTAAAAGATAACATAGTTTTATTAAACTATTTCTTTTTTTTCTTCCAGTGCATTCTTTATTTTTTATAGTGAGTCTCTTCAGAGCATTTTTATCCTCATGAAACAAGCTTGGTTACTTTACTCTTGTCTCAAGTTTCACACTACAGACCTTTAATTAACCTCATTGCCAAATGTACTACACTCTCCTGGACTCTGATGTTACTCCATATGAGTAACAGGCTACAGAACTAGGGACCTCATACCCCTTTCTGACTTGCACATATGCTATCTCCAAAATGGGAATTCTGTTCTAAATAGTAAAATTTCATTTGGTTTTCTGATAGCCTTAGGATCCCACTTGCTTTTGAATCTATTTATCCATGATTCACTGGTACTCATAATTTCTATGTGTAGTTTTTTTAATCTCTGTCAGTGTCCCCTGAAAAATTAATGAGCATACAGTACTAGATACCATTATCTAGGTTTGCTGGGGATTTTCTTTATTTAGTTTGGTTTTGCCTGCTTGATTTGGTTTGGTTTTCCATCTTTGTTAAAAGTAGCTGGAATCTCTTTCAAATAAAAGCAAAAGTAGGTCATTAGAGCTGTTAAGAGCTGTAGCTAATCTTTCTGGAACCAGTGATGAAGGTCAGTACTTATTTGGCTTTTTCCCTTAAGTTTTATTCTGAACTGAGAGAGACTTTATGAAGTCCATTATGGACAGAAAACCTTGGATAGGGGGTAAGATTTGAAAGTGTGCACTAGGGAATGGTTATAAGACTATGGTACCTAAGGCAGATAATGAGGGAAATGAACATGTGGAGTCAATCAGGATCAGTGAAAAAGTGGTAGGATGTATAGTTTATAACTACTGATAGAACTTATTAAATGGAGTGAATGAGCTATGGGTTAGGCAATTAGTGCTTGAAAAAGAGCTTTTAGTAAACAATAACGACAAGGTGTAGAGGTCACTAAGAAATGAATGTTTCACAGGCCTACTCTTTTTGTGTGTGTGTGTGTGTGTGTGTGTGTGAAAATGTTACATTTTACTTTATTTTTTAATTTTAAAAAAGCAAAAACAGAAAAAAGGATAGAAACGATACAGAATTTCAAAAAATAGTAGGAAATTAACACTAATTAATATATTGCATATGGTTATTTTGAAAGTAGTTGTTCAGGTTACAAGATTTAAGCATAAAAAAATGAACACTCAATGAAATCACAAACTGTTCTTTTGGATGAACTAACATAGATTAGTAGTATAGTTATCTATCTTGTATATATATATATATATATATATATATATATATATACATACATATTTTTATATATACCTATATACATGTAATCTTTTCCCTTCCTCCTTCTCTCCTTTCCCCTATCCCAATTGTTTCCTTTTGAGTACTTTCTTTCCCTTTCATTATCACAATGTCTATTGTACATTTTGGATCTTATTACTCTTTCAGTCTTTTTTTTACACTAACAAGACAATATGATATTTACAAATGTCAGTTTGATCTAAATATTAAAATAGAAACACTAAATCTAGTGGAAGACAGGGTAGGCAGAAATCTTGAGGACATAGGGGTAGACAAAGAGTTCATGAACAAAATGCAAACTGCATGGGAAGTACTTCAAAGAATCAACAACTGGGATCTCATTTTATTAAAAGATTTTACACTTCAAAAGAAATCACCAACAGAGTGAAAAGAAAACCCACAAAATGGGAAAGAATTTTAGCCAGCTGTCCCTCACATAAGGACTTATACCTAGAACATATAAAGAATTGAAAAACATCAGGCCCCCTGAATTCAAAGACCCAATCCAAAAATAGGCATCTGAGATGAATACACATTTCTCAGAGGAAGAAATACAAATGGCAAATAAATACATGAAGAAATGTTCAATATCACTGGTCATTTGAGAAACACAGACCTATTCTTTTAAAATTTATGTTTTCTGATAATGTCTTTTTCTCAATTTGATATCATAATGTTTTAGTTTTATAACATGAATCAAATGATAGTTCTTTGAAAGATATATTTTTAGAAGAATTTGCAAAGGATTGTAGTAACTTGTCTCTTGAAACTTCATAGAACTTATTTGTGAGGCCATCTAGACCTGGTGTGTTTTCTTTTCTGATACAGAATGTGAGTGAAAAAGGAAAATTTAGAACAGTTATGTCACACTCTTTAGTAATAATAAGACTGTTTCAGTTTTAGTACATTATATTTTTCCAAGAACATGTCAAGTTTTCTGTATACATAAGCTAATTACATATAGCTGATGATTTTCTTTTGTTACTTTTTAAACTCTATTTGTAATTATATCTTCTGTAATATTATTTTTGATCTCTTTCCCTTTAACTTGATAGATTTTGCTGAAACTTTCTCCATTTTACCACACTTTAAAAGAACTATCATTTTAGGGGCCTCTGTATTTTTGCTTTTACATTTCATTTACCTCTCCTTTCATCTTAACTATTTACTTTGGATTTCTCTGGACTTATTTTGGTGTACTCTTTCTACTTGGTTGGGTGTGGGATAAAACTAACCGACTTTTATGAGGTTTGAGCTTGGCTCATCAAACATTTAGGGACCTTGGTTGGACACCAGGCATGTGTAAGTGACTAGAAAGTCCAAATGAGGTAAATGTTCTTTATCTCTGCTTGTGTTAGTCAGGTTTTCCTCACTGTTACAAAATAAATGATGTATATGTCACAAACAAGAAGAGGTTTATTTTGGATCTGGTTTCAGAGTTTTCAATCTCTGGCCAACCAGATCCATGGTTTTCACGCTTGTGGAAATGTAGAAACATCCTGGCAGAATGGTGTGATGCAAGAACACTGCTTAACTCATCGCAGTCAGGAGACAAAGACAGGAAGGGGCTGGAGATGAATATACCCTTAAAATTTGTGCTCCAGCAAGGTGGCTCATTCAATTAGGCTGCAGCTCCCAAAAAGCTCATTGAGCTAGGATTCATCGAAGGGTTAATCAATCAATGAGGTTAGAGCCCCCATGATCTAGCCAGTTCCCAAAAGTCTATCAGCTGACAAGAAAACCCTCAACACTGCGAGCCTTTTGGAGTATATTTTGGATCTCAGCCATCACATTACTCTTACTTACAAGGTCTATTGGTAGTGGGATGGAACATACACAAAGTGGTAATTTTTACATTTCTCAAATCAGTAAGTTATTTCATTATGATATGTATGGCCTTGTGAATCATATATCTGTCATGGAGGCATGTTAATTTTAATTATTTTAACTTTAATTTTAAATGAATTATCTAAAGTTAGTTGAATAGTAGGTAAATTCTGCTTTAAAAAATTTCAATGTCACTATTTTAATATTAATATTCAAGAATTTCCCTTGACTATAAATTTCCATTGACTATCAATAACTTCTTTCTTTGTAAATTTTATAAAGGTTTGTTCAAGGAAGTATATTCTGACTTGTATTCTGACATTAATGCAAGCTATCTCTTTATGGTGCCAATATAAATAACTGTCAAATATGTTTAGTTGAATAAGACTGTCTGCCAAAATAGCTAAATTTAAAAGCTGAGCATAATAAACATATTAAAATCTCTGGGTATCTCAAGTCTTCCTTGTTCTTTCAGTCTCTATTTCCAGTCTTTCATTCCTATCCTCATTATTCTGTCTCCTTATTGCTCTCTCCATTCCTTACCCTGAATCTCTCATCCCAGTCCTTCCTCCCTGGGGAGCAGTGGTTTCAAAATATGTTCTTAAAGCCTTGGTATTCTACAGAGGTGCCTGGAGTTATCACTGTCATTCCCATATTAATCCCTCCTTCTGTTTTCTTTCTTCCTTTCTTTTTTTCTTCCTTCCTTCCTTCTTTCCTCCCATTTTTTGTTTTTTGCTTCCTTTCTCTTTTCTCCCTTTCTCCTGGGAAAGGGGAAGGGTGACATATTTTAAGAGCATTAGTTTCATACCAGCCCTGGTATGAGGCTGAAGTAATTCATGCCTTCGTTGCTGAGATGATGCTTCTAATATGAACTCAGCCTTGTTGACTATTTCCTTTAAACATAAATGGAAGAATTTCTGCTATATCAGGTGCTCTTCTAGTATCACTAATTTTCTGGTTTAAAAGCTATTTATTGAGATTTGTTCATGTCAGTTCATTAGGAAGGACATGGGTAGCCCCATATTTACTTTTTTCTATCTAGCCAAAGCCCTATGTAACACAGCAACAGAGCTCACTTCAAACAAGCCTAAGAAAAAAGGGTTTATGTGCATTCTGAAGCATGTTTAAGGTCCAGTTACTCATGGCAAAGTTGGCAAGGCTGGTTTTGCTCTTTGCTTCTTCTGTTGTTGTTATTTGGGGGATTCTTTTTTTCAGAAAAGATAGGAGAAAAAGGTATTGTGGATAAGAGTTATGAGGCTTCAAGGCTTTTCCAGGACAGATTTTTATGAAAGCAAGGCAGATGTGTTTAGCACTTAACAAAATTGTGTCAGTTTCTTCATTTTAATGTTGTTAAAAACCTCAGTCAACCTCTATTTTATATAACTGGAGCATTCCATAATAATCTTATTTTGCAAAAAAGCATGTCTTTGCAAACCCTTTAATATGATTTTATAAACTGATTAAATGCAAAATTAAGAGAGAGATGAGTGTGCATGATTGAGAAGTACTATTATCAAAATTTTAAAAATAATTTTATTTATTTTTATTATTTCTTATAAAAATGAATATTAATGTGGGATTTGGTGCTGACTATTCAAATTATGGTATGCACAGAAACTTAAAATTATTCTGAATTCATCAGATTATCTAATTTTACCAGCTATTAAAGTAATTCTTTAGTCATTCTTAGAAAATTAAAGTTGGGTATTATAACTGAAAACAGCAATTCTTTTCATGATTTCCTTTGATGTTTATCCTGGAATGATATACAGGGTAATGGAAATCATGGCAAAAGGGCTATATTTTATGTACTGTTTAGTGATTTTTTGTAGCACAGTGAATATTTGTGTAGTTTAATATTAAGATTTGGGTATTTGGGTAAATAACTATGAAAACTAGACTTCTCCACCTTGGTATTATCAAATTATATTTTCATCCAGTGCCTTAGGGCTTTTGTTCAGTACTTTAACAAAATTGTGAGCTCTGCCCAGCCCAGTGTCCCTGCATAATCCATCAGGAGAACACCTGGCCAGCATCACAGGATGCAGAGGTACTGAGCTGAGCCCAGCCCAGAGCCACAGAGCTGCTCATCAGGGGGCAGCCACCATAGGCAAAGGGTCTTGGAGAATTTGACCTTCGCACATCAGAGCACAAGGCCCCAGCCCCATAGTTCAGGGATGCGGCCAAACAGCAGGTCCTGGAGGTTGTGAACTCCACCAAGCAAGGAGCAATGCCCTGGTACCATAAGCTGGGGACACACTCTGACTAGCCCCATGCTCCAGAGGCTCTGAAATCCTCACAGCCAGATGCAAGGTCCTGATGGTGCCAGACTCTTGGGTGCGCTCCACCTAGGCACCTGTGCCCCAGAGATTCTGAGCTCCACCCAGCCAAGCACAATGCCCTAGCACCACACTCCAGGAGTGAATCCTCACTGGCTGCACAGAGAATCCAAACTCTGCCCAGCCCAACATTCCAGCACAATCCATCAGGGGAATGCCTGGCCAACTTCACAAGACACAGAGGTACTGAGCCCAGCCCAGCCCAGAGCCCCCAAGCTGCTCATCAGGGAGCCATGAGTATAGCCAAAGGGCCTTGGACAATTTGAGCTCCACCCATCAGAGCACAAGGCCCCAGCTCCATTGTGCAGGGGTGTGGCCACACAACAGGTCCTATAGGTTGCGAACTCTGCCCAGCTGGGCGCAAGGCCCCAGCACCCTACCAGGGACATGCTCTGGCTAGCTCCATGCTCCAGAGGCTCTGAATTCCTCTCAGCCAGACTCAAGGTCCCAGTGGTGCCACACTCCGGGGTGCACTCCACCTAGCCGCCTGGGTCCCAGAGATTCTGAACTCCACCTGGCCAGGCACAAGGCCCCAGTAACACATCCCACGGGTGCATCTCTGCTAGCCAACTCCATTGCAGAGGTTCTGAACTCTCCACAGCCAGGTTCTAGGCCTCAGTGACAAGCTCCAGGAGTGTGCCCCTGCTAGCTGCAGAGAGGATACAAGCTTTTCCCAGCCCAGCGTCCCAGAGCAACCCAACGAAGCATAACAGGGGAACACACGGCAAGCCCCACAGACCACAGAGCACCATAGAATGGGAGCATGCCCCCATTAGCCACGGGGATATTGCAGGTTTGAAGCTCTACCCAGCACAGTGTTCCAGTGCAATCCATCGGGAGGCTGCCTGGCCAGCCACACAGGTCCCAGAAGAAAATGACTAATGAAAGAGCAAGATGCAGTATCAGTCCCCCAGCCCACCAAGAATAAACCCAAAAGACACTGAAATGGAAGTCACTGGGAATCACATAACTGAACTTTCTGAAATCATAGCAACTGAAGTAAAGAAACAACTCCATGAAGCTACAGAGGAAATCAGATCAGAAATAATCTCTCAGGTAAAAAATGAGATGACAAACATTATGAAAGAAATGCTGTGCATATTTAAAGAATATCAAGATAAAAAATAAGAAAATGATGGAAACTTTGAATGAAAAATATAAAATACAATTAGAATGCAGGAAACAGACTCAAAGGTATATTCAGGAAATTAAAAATTCCATTGAAAGTTGGCAAAATTGCTTGAATGAAGCTAAAGATAGACTCTCAGATCTTGAAGACAGCATGGAAACTTATGATCACAAAAGAAAAGGTTTCTTAAAAATAACAAGGAACCAGGAAACTATTGAACAGCTGCAAGATGATGCCAAGAGAAACAATATAATATTGACAGGTGTCAATGAACAATCAGGGGTCAATACAAATTACCTGTGAAGAATATTTGCAGAAATAATAGCAGAAAAATTTCCAAACATGGGGAGAGAATCTGACATAAGTGAGGCATACAAAACCCCAATCAACTGTAACCAAAATAGGTCTTCACCCAGACATATAAAAATTATGATATCAGAAATTTAGCACAAGAACAAAATACTAAAAGCTGTCAGAGAAAACAAATAGATCACCTATGAAGGAAAACCTATCAGAATCCTGGCAGACTTCTCAACCAAAACCTTCAAGTCAAGAAGAGCTTGGAGTGAAGTATTTCAAATCCTGAAAGAAAACAACTTTCAACACAGATTGATGCACTCTGCAGCACTATCTTTAAAAAACTGATGCAGAAACAAGATACTTCCACAACAAAGTACAACTAAAGAAATTCATGGCCACCAAACCAACACTACAAAGAGTACTGAAAGGTACTCAGGAAAGAGATAAACATAACTACAGTCCCAAGCACAATAAAAGGAGACCACTAAGCAGGGCACACAATTGAACAGAAAACACAGAAAACCAACAACAGAACAGTGATCAGTCTGTACATATCACTTATATCAATCAATGAAAATGATCTCAACATACCAATAAAAAGAAACAGACTGGCTGAGTTAAGAAACAAAATCCATCAATATACTGCATACAAGAAACACATTTGACTCAAAAGGAAATTCACAGACTAAAAATCAAAGGCTGGAAAACAATACTCCATGCAACAGGAACCCAGAAAAAAGCAGGGGTAGTTATTTTGTTTGCAGACAATGTGAACTTCAAACCAGGCACGATCAAAAGAGATAAAAAAGGTCACTACATACTTGTTAGGGGAAAACTTGAAAAGGAAGAGATTGCAATCATAAATATATATGAGCCAAATATGGGAGCACCCAACTATTTAAGACAAACCTTAACAGACATGAAAAACCAAATAAACTATAATACAGTTGTAACAGTGGACTTTAATACCCCATTGTCACAGACAGATCAACCAAACAAAAAATCAACAAAGAAATAGCAGAACTGAATCAAACCTGTGAACAAATGGACCTAGTAGATGTGTACCGAGTGCTCCACCCATCAACATCAGAAGACACATTCTTCACAGCTGCTGAATATGGGTCATTCTCTAAAATAGATCATATACTAGCCCACAGAACATGCTTAAGGAAATGCAAAGGAACTGAAATAATTCCATGCATATTATCTGATCATAGTGCAATAAAATTTGAAATTAATGACAAAAAAAACACAAGAACCCCATAAACACATGGACATTAAATAATACTCTCCTAAACAATCAATGGGTCACCGAAGAAATTAAACAATATCTACAATCAAACGAAAATGCAAATACAAATTACCAGAACCTGTGGGATACAATGAAAGCAGTCCTCAGAGGGAAATTTATAGCACTAAGCCCCCACATCAGAAAAATGGAAAGAACACGCATAAACAACCTAATGCTGCACCTCAAACTTCTAGAAAAAGAAGAGCAAGTCAAGCCCAAAGCCCAAAGAAGGGAAGAAATTATAAAGATCAGAGCAGATATTAATGCAATTGAAACAAGAGAACAATATAAAGAATTCATGAATCGAAGAGCTGGTTCCTTGAAAGAATAAATAAAATTGATAAACCCTTAGCCAACCTTATTAAAAGAGGGAAAAAAACTCAAATCCATGCCATAAGAAATGAAAAGGGTGAAATCACTACAGATCCTGTGGAAATACAGAACATCATCAATACCTACTTCTAAAACCTTTACTCCTATTGTTTTGATAACACAGAAGAAATTGACAGATTCCTAGAAATCTATGAATTACCAAAGCTGAATCAAGAAGATGTAAAATTGCTGAGGTACTCAATTTCAGCTAATGAAACTGAAAGTATACTTAGAACCTTACCAACAAAAAAAGTCCAGGTCCTGATGAATTCACTTCTGAGTTCTACAAGAAGTTTAGGGAAGACGTAATGCCAACACTCCTCAAACTCTGATGAAATTGAAAGGGAAGCAACTTTCCCTAACTCATTCCTGGAAGCAATTATTACCCTAATACCAAAACTGGAGAAAGATACAACAACAGAAAAAAGAAAATTACAAGCCCAATCTCCCTAATGAACATAGATGTAAAAATCCTCCACAAAATACTGGCAGATAGAATACAGCCAGTCATCAGGAAGATTATACACCATAATCAAGTGAGATTCATCCCAGGAATGCACAGATGGTTCAACATACACAAATCAATAAATGTAATATACCATATCAGCAGAGCCAAGGACAAGAATCATATGATCATCTTAATAGATGCAGAAGAAACTTTCGACATAATCAAACACTCATTCATGATAAAAACCCTACATAAAATCAGAATACATGGTCTCTTCATCAACCAAATAAAAGCCATATATCATAAACCAACAGCCAACATCTTACTAAATGGAGAAAAGCTGAAAACTTTCAACCTAAAATCAGGAACAAAACAAGGATGTCCATTATCACCACTCCTATTCAATATAGTTCTGGAAACATTAGCCAAAGCAATTAGACAAGAGAGAAATAAAAGGAATAAGTATAGGAAAGGAAGAAGTTAAATTATCATTATTTGCAGATGATATGATGCTCTACATAGAAGACCCCCAAAACTCCATTGAAAAACTTCTAGATGTAATAACCAAATTCAGTATTGTTGCTGAATACAAGGTCAGCACTCAAAAATCAATAGTACTCCTGTACACAAACAACAAGTCACTGAGAGAGAAATGAGGGAAACCACACCCTTCATTATAGCATCCAAAAAACATGAAATACTTAGGAATCAGTCTAACAAAAGAAAAAAATCTGTACAGTGAAAATTACACTACTCTGAAAAAGGAAATCGAGGATTTCAGAAAATGGAAAGATATTCCCTGTTCATAGATAGGAAGAACAAACATCGTGTAAATGGCCATTCTCCCAAAATTGTTCTACAGATTTAATGCAATCCCAGTCAAAATACCACTTGCATACCTCACAGAGCTAGAGAAGTCATTCCTAAAGATCATCTGGAACCAGAAGAGACCTAGATTAGCAAAGACAATTCTTGGCAACAAAGGTAAAGCAGGAAGCATCACAATCTCTGAATTGAAACTATATTACAAAGCTACAGTGATAAAATCAACATGGTACTATAATAAAAACAGACCTGAAGATCAACGGAATAGCTTAGAAGATACAACCACAACTACAAACACACTCAGCCACCTCATTATTGACAAAGGGGCCAAACATGTACATTGGAAGAAAGATAGCCTCTTTAGTAAGTGGTGCTGGAAAAACTGGCCTTCCATATGCCATAAACTAGAACTAGATCAATGTCTACCACCATGCACTAAACTAAAGTCAAAATGCATCAAAAATCTCAATATTAAAACAGAGACACTGAATCTGCTGGAAGACAAAGTAGGTAAAAATCTTAACAACATAGGAATAGGCAGAGAGTTCGTGAACCAAAATCAAACTGCATGGGAAATACTTCCCAGAATCAACAACTGGGATCTCATCTTATTAAAAAGTTTTTAAATGTCAAAGGAAATCTCCAACAGAGTGAAAAGAAGACCCACAAATTGGGAAAGTATCTTAACCAGCTGTCCCTCAGACAAAGGACTTCTATCTAAAACATATAAAGAATTAAAACAAATCAAGGATCCCAAAATTCAAGGACCCAATTCAAAATGGGTACCTGAGATGAATACACACTTTGTAGATGAAGAAATGCAAATGGCAAATAAATATATGAAAAAATGCTCAACATCAGTGGTCATTCGGGAAATGCAAATTAAAGCAACACTGAAATTTCATCTCACTCCAGAAAGAATGGACAAGATCAAGAAATCAACCAACAACAAATGCTGGAGAGGCTGTGGGGAAAAAGGAACTCTTCTCCACTGTTGGTGGAAGTGTAGACTGGTGCAACCACTGAAGAAATCAGTGTGGAGATTCCTCAAGAAGCTAGGATTAGCTATCCTGCTTTCGGGCATTTTCCCAAAAGAATTGAAAATGTCATACCACAGTGATATATGTGCACCCATGTTTATAGCAACCCAATTTGTAATAGCCAAATCTTGGAAACAATCCAAGTGCCCATCAATCAAGGAATGGATAAAAATGATGTGGTATTTTTATATAATGGAATACTACTCACCTATAAAGATACATCACATCAAGGCTTTTATAAGTAAGTGGATGTGACTTGAGATGATGCTCATAAGTGAATAAATCAAGCTCACATGTGTAAATACCATATTGTCTCCCTAGCATAAGAAACTGAAAGGGTAAATATGATCCCAAATCTATAATAACTGTTGTATAAAGGTAAGAAACTGCTCAAAGAGGAAAAGTTACTGGGATAGGGGAAAGGAGGAAAGAAGGAAGGGAAAAGGAAAAAGACATAAATTTGTATATATAAATATATATATATGATAACTAAAATGACTATGGTACTAATTGTATTAATTCTTGGAAAAGAACAGTTAATACTTATGATTAGATCGATTTTACATGTCTATGTCTGTTAATCTAAACAACCCTTTTGAAGGTAACAATATGCAATATTACAACCATTGTCACGTTCCTATCTTGTTTTGTAAACCTATAATGTTACTCTGTTGGATTTGTCATTGTTGTTTGTTTGTCTCTTTTGCTTTTTGTTTTTCTTTTGTGTGTCCTTTTTCTCTTAAATAAACAAAATTGTATATTTCTTCTTTACTTAATGTTGTTAAAGACCTTTTTGGCTTCTATTCTAAATTATTAAAGCATTTCTTGATAATCTCACTTAGGTAAAAACAAGTATTTGCCTTTATACACCTATTTTAGAATGATAAAAGTTAAGACACTGCCAGTAAGTCAAATTTTAATGTTCTTCATAGTTATATAGACTGCTTTTAAACTAGTTATAGCAATGCCTTCACAATCTCTCTGAAACTCATATGTACATTTTTTCCTTTCATCTCTATCTTTTCTGAAATTGAGCCTATTTTTTCAGCTGAAGAATAGCAAGATAGTTTATAAAGCAGATGTTTTAAGTATTGCTTTCCTCTACCTCAACTTTGACCCACATTGCTCTCTCAGCTGATTATTATTCATGATTATGTTCTTATTTTTGAATTTTCTTCCACTTTCATTTGCTATTCTTTTTTATCTGTGTCATTAACACATATATGTAATAGCTTAAATTATTCAGAAGCAGTGAAATTGTTTTTTCTGTCTGCCTTGTTCATATTTGTCTTTGTTCTAACAGGAACGAGAACATGTTTGTTATGTGATATCGCCCTTCCTGCCTGCGTCCAGTAACACACTGTGACAGAACTTTCCCTCTAGAATTATGCACTTTTTGTCCTCTGATGTTGAATAGGCAATGCTGACCACAGAGAAAAGGCTGTTTAAAAACTGAGTGGATCATCTATGTGAGATCATTGGTGAATTGAGGGAGTTTTCTTACCATGTCATTTTATGTCCTTGGAGTAGCTGATATCCAGAGAGAGTTTCATCCCACACAAGAGCGTTTAGCAATGCAAACTCTTAGACCTCACCTTAGATGCACAGAATCTCAATGAGATCTCTTAAGAAATTTGTATGCACATTCAAGTTTGAGAAGCACTAGCAACTTTGACACCTTCTAAAACCATTCTGAAATTGAAATTAAATTTTGAGTAATTTATGGTAATAGTGGGAATAGTTCTTACTATTATGGCTGTGAATGATGGGGTGTTGGGGTGAGATCACCCAGACTGCTACAGTCAGCACTAAATGAATATATACAAGAGCCGCATTTGGGTGCCCAGTAAAATCTCCCTGTTTCGAGGTTATTGTGAGCTCTATTCAGAATGCTCCTTTAAAAGAACAGCACTCTAGAACTGAGAAATACATTTATAAAAGAGCCTTTCTCACTTGGTAGCTTCAAGTCCTCCAGCAGCACAAAATGATTCTGGTCAGTGCATAACTATGGATAACCACCAAAGCTTCAGGAAGGAAAGCTTTCATCTCTCCTGAGCATTCTCTGCTAGGCACTATAGCCATGGTCGGTCAGGAGCTGTGAGAGTGAGTCACACCTGGTGCACAGGTGTCCTCCGTGCTGACTCCCACCGCATGCCCTCCCAGTGCTCTTCCTTTGTGACCTGATTTCTGACTGCAAATATCAAGCCCTCGTTTAAACACCCACTTAGCTTTATTACCAGGGTTGCTTTTGGTCACACTTCCCCCTTAAGTTGTTGCCATCTTGAATGGGGCTTTTTGTTTTTGAACTCTGTAAATTGAACACCCCGTGGGTAAATGATGATAGAGCTCTAAGTTGGAGTTTTACCAAGTGCTTGCAGTTCTCTTCTCACGTAAAACTCTCTTTTGACTCCAAGAGTAGTCATTATGATTAATTTACATAATCACAGGAGAGGACATTTTGAGTTCTTTTAGGTACATTCTGAAAGGTATGAACATTCTGTAAAATAGTGTGATAAAATGCATTAAAATGTCCTCATAGACATGCTTTATCTGGGAGAACTTGAGGACCACAGAGCTTCCATAATTAATGTAATAGGTTCTGGGGTAGGTATGATGGGATAGGTATGAATAATTTAATAGGCTGTGGAATTAGTTCTGTGATGACTTTTGTGGTGCTGAGTGAGGAGATTGTTATTTGAATGTGAAGAAAGCTGTGTGTTTTTCTCTCTAAGCAGAGTGTGAAATCTATTTAGAGATGTAACGATCAGCCAGAAGTGAAGAGTCACTTAAAACAAGCAAAGGACTGATAATAATTTTTTAATTTCAGTACCAAGAATGTTCTATACAAGTGGAGCTAAAATGTCCCCTCTTTTAAAAATTTCATTTCATTATGCTATTTTAAATTATAGAAAAACTTCAAGTGATAAAGATAGAAGGCACAAAATTAAATATATTTCAGAATATTTAAAATAAGGTCCTATATTTGAGTTAAATAAATTAGAAAATATATATTGAAATTGTAGAAAATTAATATTACCTTTGTGTCACATTGGTATTTACTGTGAGAATAATACTTCCTAGGTTGCAGGAAAGGTACACTTCAAAATTATATGAATTTATATACATATAGTATACAGTGACTCCTACAGTCCCTGAAAGTTTTGCTTTTTTTTAATCACTCATTTAAAATAGGCAGTGATTGGAAAAGCAAACAATTTGCAAATTGTTCAGCTGGGGGAATAATTCAGTGTGAAATGAATATACATTAAGATCTCTTGGTATGCATACCATTTTTTTTTTTAACTAACCCCCTTTCAGAAATCAGAACAAATGACCACAGGAGTGAAACTACTTACAAACACTGGATGGCAATCACCTTAAAAAAAATCCTTCAGTGGAAGATATTAAATTGAAGGTATATTTATGATGACTCAGAATGTTTCTTGATTGAAAAATACCTAACTTAATTCATATTTAGTTCCAAGAATGGGCAAGGCATCATTGGTCTTGCTTTCCTGGAACGTAGAATAATTCAGTGTTGTCCAAAGAAATAAACTCCGGGCACCATGGAGCTATCTGTGACTCACAGAGTATCCTAGATGGAATATTCCTTCACACTAACTAGTCCAGGCTATAGTTAGACATTTCTTAGATGCTGTGGAAAATGCGATCAGAGAAGCTGTCAGGTGCCTTAACTTAAAAATCTTTTTGTGACTCTTTGCATATACAGATTATGTTCAATGGTTATCTTGGAAGGAAAAGTTAAGGTGAACTAGTTGGCATTTAAACTATTAAAAGTAAGAAGATTTCTTACCAACAAATCAGAGAAAATGTTTATTTAATTTACTTGCTGTTTTGACCTGTGCCTCAGACTGCATTTAGTGTCCTCACAGCAGAAAAGCCCTGTGGGTAGTCCCTTTTGTACCCCTGTAGAACAGAGAAGCCTCTTTTTATGTATTGAGTTGTCTGACAAATACTGATTATATCTGTTGCAAGGATTTTGGGATACTTTGTCCCAAAATATCACAAAAACATTTATGCTAGTGAAATTCTGAAGGGAATCTCATGAAAATAAACTATCTCTGATGTTTCCCATGTTGATCTGTCAATGGTCTTGCAATTGAGAAAAATGAGGTTCGAAATGAAGAAATGGGAGAAGTTAAAGAAGATAATTGGGGACCAGTAACAAGAGAAAGATAAAGCATCAACAAATCAAAGTGATGGAAGGGCAGTAAAATTTTAATGCAAGAGGGACTCAGCAAAAAAGAAACTAGACAAACCAAGATAAATGGACAGAAAAGGAATATTCGTTGCCAATTTCAATCAGAATTAAATTTCATTTTTCATTTGGGATTTGCTTTTTGCTAATGTTTGCAAGTACTTCCTTTCTACCAGGCACTGTATTGAATCTTTAGCTTTATTTTTACAGTCAGATGAGGTAGAAATGAAACTAAGTTTCTAAACAGGCGAGTCATACAGCTTGGTCATATAGGTTGCAAGCTCTCAAATGCCAGTTACTGGCTCTGTGGTGCTGGACGGAGAAATTTTTTTGTATCCCTGTTCCCAGTCTCTTCGTCTGTAAAACAGTGACAATGACAATAATCATGCATATATCGTAAGACTATGATAAGGATTATTTGGTTAACATATGCAAATCATTAGAGGGGAGTCTGTGTATGGAAATGCTCAAAGCAGGATGGTCCTTATTACTCTTATTAATATTTTTATTTAATAGTTGAGACTCGATACTCAAGGCATGTTCTCACAGTGTCTCAACTAATGTCAAATCCAGTGGTGCGTTTGTCTAAAGAACATGCACCTTTAATTCATGTGCTATAAGAAGATAAAATACCTAGTTTGTAATTCTACTGGCAACATTAATCATCACTGTTAGTTATTTAATTCTCTGATTTGGCTTACGTTTCTCCCTTTGATAAGGACTTGAAAAATAGTTACCATGAAACAAAACTTGTCTTAATATAAATATTAACTATTAATGACTATAATTCAATGCGTTTAAGGAATATGACTGGGAACAGCTGGGAGTCGATGCTGCCATGTTCCACAGGTGCTGTATAGAAAGTGCCTCAGAATCATTCTCCAGGGGCTGAGAAGCTGAGAGTGTTTGTCTGCCAGTTCCTGTTTCCTGCAGGTGGGAAAGTGCTCCACTGGTATTGGTAGGTGACCCAGCATAGACCAAACACAGTGAGTGGAAAAGCCTGGGAGCAGGGCCCAAGAGAGGTGGCACGGATGAGTTTACATTCTGCCAAGTGTATCTGAAGCTCAGCACGTTGCCATAGAAATGGCAAAAAGTAAAGTGGAGGCCCAAGGGAGTAAAATGAATTATTAAAGGTATTTGACTTACTCCCTCACTTCACATGTACATGGTTTGGTCACATAAGGTATTTATTCTGGTTGTGTAGGTACAAGTTTTCTGTCATTAGCACTGAGTTAGTGAAGAAATTAAATGAAATAGATGTGCAACTGCCCTGAAAAATACAAATCATGGAACATATAATACTGTATGGTACATGTTATATTGAGATTTGTAAAGCTAAAAAAGTAAGGACTGGGGATATAGCTCAGTGGCACAAGTGCCTGCCTGGCAAGTGCAAGGTCCTGAGTTTGAGCCCTGGTACAAAAGAAAAAACATGGTTGAGCACTATTTTCTATCTATCAAAATCTATGGCTAGTTTTGAAATCAATACTTCTAGTATTTCACTATGTAACTATATCTGGATTTCAGAAAGAGAAAATTGCCTTTTTAAAAACTCTAGAGTATAGGTGACTGAATTCTAAATTGTTGATGTGAACCTTGAGCTGGAAAAATCCAAACAATTTTTCTACTGTGTTTAGTCATTTGGCTACTTGCTTTCAGGGATATTTATAGCTAATATTCTGAGGTAAGAATTAAATACAACAGAACAACAGTTTATCCTGATTAGATTAAAATCAGTTTGTCATTTCCTATTCTTTAAGGGCTTTTAATCTGTGTATTATTTTTAGAATTTAAATATAACTTTGAAATGTTTAATACTCAGTGCTGTCCACTTCATATTTCAATTCTCACTCCTTTAATTGTCTACTGTGGGAGGTTGTTCATATTGTTAAAACTGGGTTTTATATTCCTTGTTGAAAATGGGGGATAATGTCAATATTTAATACCA